>CM033647.1:125391120-125497976 GCA_019512145.1 Engystomops pustulosus
ATATAATAGTGGAGAGGTGTCATCTTGACCATACATTGAAATCCGTGCAAATAAAGACCAAATATTAAATGGTGTCACTAGTTAATAAAATTTGTCTCGCATATAAAAAGACAAAATATAGCTTTGTAAACGAAAAAATCTAAAAGTTACAGCTTGTGAAAGAGAGAAGTTAAAAACGCTAACGCAAACAAATTTTAAAAATTTGATCTAGAAGATGTTAAGAGCTTCATCAAGACCACTGAAGTCCCTTGTTTTTTATCTCACCTTCCACTAAAAGTGGTCTTCTAGTCTTTATTTTGTATCCATTTTGACATTCACATTTGTAGTATCCCGAAATTAACCAACTGCGAGAGTCCCCACACATTCCAAACGTGAACACTCATCCACATCTGTAAGGCAAACATTTCATTGAGCAAAGCATACCATATGTGACCTTTCAATAAACATAATGGACTTTTTAGTTCACATTATAATTAATGAAATCCATTTTTATTTTAGCTATAGTGCCTTACATTCCTATAGACTTTTTGGTCAGAAAGTCCTAATTTATACTAAATACTTTAGCTGTAAGATTGAAAATAGGTTTACATTAGAGATGGGCGAATTTGTTAAATTAGTTTCGTCCCGATTTGCCGAATTTTTCGAAAAAATTCGATTCGACCCGAATCAGCTCAAAACGAATCACGTTAAAAAACAGGCATTCCTGGCGTGCAGAGGGCCTGTAGGGTGTTGTAGAACGTTGTGCCATGCTTGTGACACTGTAATTTCAGCGAAAATCACTGTATAAACTATTTGGATTTCACACGTAAAATATGGCTGTAAACTAGAGCCCCCAAAAGGTATGGCAATGTGCGTTATACAGTTACCCCACAACTGACAGTGTATTTCAGTGAAAATCACTGTATAAACTATGTGGATTTCACACGTAAATCTGGCTGTAAACTAGAGCCCCCAAAAGGTATTGCAATGTGCGTTTACAGATACCGCACAACTGACAGCTCACTACTGCAGATGCATGAATGTCAAACAGATTTCTTCCTATTCGATTTTGTCACTAAATAGAACTGCTATTTGGGGTATACAGATCCCCCTTAAAGAACAACCAGGGATTGGTCCACCAATCGCTACTGCAGATGCATGAAAGTCAAACAGATTTCTTCCTATTCGATTTTGTCACTAAATAAACTGCTATTTGGGTTATACAATTCCCCTTAAAGAACACCGGGATTGGTCACCAATCGCTACTGCAGATGCATTAAAGTCAAACAGATTTCTTCCTATTCGATTTTGTCACTAAAGAGAACTGCTATTTGGGGTATACAGATCCCCCTTAGAGAACAGCGAAGGATTGCAGCAAGAATCGCACAGTATAATAGCAGCAGCTGGACGCTCAACATGAAGTGTGAAGTGCTGAGATAGAAAATGGCTGGATTTTATAGGGCTGGTGGACATCACATAAGCCTGATGGTCACTGCTTGGCTTACAGGTCTGCAGATGTCATCGGGGGTTGTTCCTTTCTCCTTCCCAGAGTTCTCTGCCCCATGTAACACGTTGTTCTCATGCCCATTTAGCAGAAACATGAGGGGAAAAAAAACAACTTCGTTCCCGCGAATCACCATAAACTTCGTCGCTTCGTACAGAATCCAATTTTCCTAACCGAGTAGAATCATTAGAAACGATTCGCCCATCTCTAGTTTACATATATAAATTATATTGGTTAAGTTGGTAAAATTGGTACATTTACAAATACATTTTTGTGAATTTTCTGGTTAAAAAATATGCTAAGGCTACATTCACACAATGTATGCCCCGCCGTTCCCTAAGTACGCCGGGCTACATCGCGCTGTGGAGAGGAGCAGGATAAGTGCAGCTCAACCCACCCCTCTCCATAGGAATATACAGCGCACGGCCCGTATTACGTAAAGAATAGAAATGTCCTATCTTTCTATGGGCTTGGAGCAGGACGGTACCGCACCTATGTAGCACCGTACCTCTCCCGTACAGTGCCGTGAGCCCATAGAGTGTATGGGCGATGTTATACGCTGTATATAAGATGGCCGTATAAGTCCCCCATACGTTCATGTGAATGTAACATGACAAAGATGGTTTTACAAAATACAAAGTAAAAAAAAAACTATAAAGGACCTCCAGGACTGAAGAATGTGAGAAAAGAGAATTTGTTTAGAAAAAGCAAAACAGGGGATAACTTTTGGAGGTGCTGAAGGTATGGCCATAAAGACCGGAACCTTAGTGAACCAATAATATGTATCTTTCCCTAAAAGGCAGCACTATAAATAATAAATTAAAGTTGGAGATCTGGTACAGACTATGTCTTGAATCTTAAGTTCTGCTTCTCATGGGATAGGTTTGGGAATATAGGGGGTGCATTCTTGCACCTACAACTTAATCCTCTGTGCCATACACTAGGAGAGGCTGGCCCATACCCCGTTTCCTTTCCTTAAAATAGTATGGAAGTATGCAGACCATTGAGATGGGAGGGGTGAGCTCCCCTTCCCCTCTCCATCTCCATAGGAGCCAGGCAGCCGCACTACAACTCTGGGCAGGGTAGAGGATATGTAACAATTTTAGGTTTTATTGCTGCTTTTAACAGATACAGGCGGTCCCCTACTTAAGGACACCCGACTACAGACGACCCCTAGTTAAAGACGGACCCGTTTGCCCACTTTGACCTTTGAGAACTCTCTAAATGCTTTACTACAGTCCCAGACTGCAATGATCAGCTGTAAGGTGTCTGTAATGAAGCTTTATTGATAATCTTGGTCCCATTACAACAAACTTTTGAAATTCCAATTGTTTTGTCTGGAACTACAATTATAAAATTTACAGTTTCGACTTATATACAAATTCAACTTAAGTACAAACCTATGGAACCATCTGTATGTAACCCGGGGACTGCCTGTAGTCATATTTCAGGTGTTTATAACATATTTCCAGAATATGTTGTAAAAACCCGACCAGCCAATGGAAGCACCAAAAAAGCCAAGCAAGCAGTCTCAGCTATTTCCTATGCACATGGCATAAACAACTGTGATGGACACAACTTTAATTGTCACCATGAGCAATTTAGTCGGAGAGACAAAGGAAAGACAATTTTTTCTTACCACACACAGATCTTTGCCCGTGTGATACATTAAGCCTGTATCCATGATGACAGTGACAATTAAATGAGCCAGCTGTGTTTAGACACAAACCCTTCCGTGACCACAAGGGTTCACCCTTGCATTCATCATATCTAAAAAGTGCAAACACAATAAAAGTCATAATCTACAAGAAAGGTGCAAAATGTTCTAAAAGCCTGTTCAAACTATAACATAGATTTACTAGAAAGCACTAAAATTAGCCATTGGAATGTGATAAAAAAAAATCTTAGCTTGTATTTAATTAGCAATATGTCTAACAATGCATCTTCCATATTCCAGCCCAGATATGACAATTCTCTTAAAAGGGTTCTCCAGCCATTAAGTTGGATGTAATAAACTTTATCTGCTGAATAGCAAATTGTCGATTTAAACCAATTTACTATTTAGCATTTACAAGATATAACTAATGTTGGTCTATATTTACCTGGTTTGCTTCCCTTTTCTGTCTCCAAGAATTACTGTAGTCTGTCTTTTTGTGGCATGCGCAAACACTTCCTGCTTTCAGCGGGCCATATGTTTAACACATAATATGTGAACACATCTGCCAGAGGGGCTCAAAGGATCATGGAATTTGGGACTTGAAGTCCATACTACACCAAAAATCACTTATGTTTAGAAATAATGCGAGAAATTCAATAGAGAACATTAAACAGGACACATTAGGCCTTTAATTTTTTTAATAAATGAGGAATGCCCAAAATGGTGTAAACAAAAGGCAAATTTGCTACATTGTTTATGGGATTGCCTGCACTTAGCAGGTTATGGAAAATGATAGCAACTTGTTTTGTATGTATTAGATACCACAATTCAGATGGATATTTGGAGCTTCCTTTTGTCATTTTACACAGCTACTGTTATTAACTAAAAAAGGATTAGTAAATTTATTAATACTTGCAATTAAAAAATTGTGTGACACAATGGATATCAACTCATATCTCCAAACACAGTGGCGTATCGTAGCAGTTGCTACGGGGCCTGTAAGCTTCAGGGGCCCGGGCGGCGGCACAATCACAATGTCTGCAAATTGCGCTGCATTTCCGTAGCCGATCGACCGCCGCCGGGCCCTGCTATACGGCCACCTGTCACCCACCCCTGTGTTTCTGTCCCACCTACCCTGTTTTCTGTCCCACCCGTCCTTGTGTTTCTGTCCCATCCCGCTCCACCCCTGTGTTTCTGTCCCGTCCCACCCTGTGTTTCTATCCCACCCGCCCCTGTGTTTCTGACCCCTACTTACCTGTTCGGTGCCGTGTCACCGGTTCGCCTGCGTCTGTAAGTCCTCCAGGCTGCAAGGCGCACCCCTTGTCATGTGACTGACGCGACCTAACGTCAGGTTGCGTCAGTCACATGACCAGAGGCGCGCATTGCACCTGGAGGAACCGAGCTGCCATTTTGAGCGGACTAGGAGTAGAACTACGGGAGAAGGAGTGTAGATATATAAGTTTATTATTTGTAAAGTGAGGCATTTAATTAGTGAAGGGCATTTAATTGTTAAGGGAGGCCACTAGGGCATTAGTGAAGGGAGGCCGCTAGAGGCATTTAATAAGTAAAGGAGGCGCTAGGGGCATTTAATTAGTGAGGGAGCCTCTAAGGGCATTTAATTAGTGAAGGAGGCCTCTAGGCATTTAATTAGTGAAGGAGGCCGCTAGGGGCATTTAATTAGTGAAAGGAGGCCACTAGGGGCATTTAAATAGTAAGCGGAGGCCCGTAGGGCATTTAATTAGTCAAGGAGGCCTCTAGGGCATTTAATTAGTCAGGGAGTCGCTAGGGGCATTTAATTAGTAAAGGAAGCCGCTGGGGCATTTAATAGTAAAGGGAGGCCGCTAGGGCATTTAATTAGTGGAAGGAGGGCCGCTAGGGGCATTTAATTAGTAAAGGTAGGCCGCTAGGGCATTAATTAGTAAAGGGAGGCCGCTAGGGCATTAATAGTGAAGGGGCCGCTAGGGGCATTTGTAGTAGTAAAGGAGGCCGCTAGGGGCATTTAATTAGTGAAGGAGGCCACTAGGGGCATTTAATTAGTAAAGGAGGCCACTAGGGGCATTTAATTAGTGTAGGGAGGCCACTAGGGGCATTTAATTAGTAAAGCAAGGCCGTAGGGCATTTAATTAGTAAAGGGAGCCGCTAGGGGCATTTAATTAGTAAAGGGAGGCCGCTAGGGGCATTAATTAGGAAAGGAGGCCGCTAGGGGCATTTATTGGTGAAGGGAGGCCACTGCTGGGCATGTTAATAGTGAAAGGGGGGGGCGCTGCTGGGTATTTTTTAGTGAGAGAATCCTTTTAGGTGTTTGGTGATCATTCCTTACCCCTTATTGTAATTACTTTTAAAGCATTATAATTAAATAAAAAAAAACCTTATGTATGTTGAATGGGCAGGCTGAGTGGCGGTGCTGTGGTCGGTCGAGAGTGGGCCCTGTGAAAAGTTTGTCTATGGGGCCCAGTCATTCCTAGTTACACCACTGCCAAAACATATTAAGGTAAGAATAAGTGGAATGAATTAGTGTACTTGCAATGGTGGGTAAAACCTAATATTTGAGATATAATCCAAGCAAATGGGCATATATTTGGGCTACCATAGTTAACAGGCTTTTTTCTTTGGGAGAAATAGAACTTTTTAAAAGACATAAGCTATAAATCGGTAGAGAGACATCCAGCAGTTGATAGAGTGGAAAGGGAAAGGAGGGTAAAGGGTGGGAGGGGGGTTAAAATCTGATAATGTAAGGAATAATTTATTTGTAATGTTTTTTGTATGCAAGGTTATTTACAGAGATATAAGACACCATTAAAAGTCATATTTTACTGGCAAAAGTAAAAAAATCTAATAAATATTGAAAAGAAAAGTCCCAAGGAGGCGTACAGCAGCTATCTTCAATCAAGCCAAGGAGATTAAAATAAATAAGACCTAAAAAAGGAGGCAATTTTGATTGCAAGTGTGGTTGAAATCAGGCTATAAAGCGTGGCTGAAGAACCCTTTAAATTCAATAAAACACCATAAAAACACAGCCCATGAAAAATAATGTTATTGTTCCGTTAGGAGTGAGTGATATTTTTATAAAGGACACTTTACAAATTGCTTCAGTCCTGATTTGTGGGTTCTTTGATTCGTGGTTTGTGGCATTTGTCCATCTTGTATTATTGGAAGTAATTATTGGAGACATTTTCTATGTGATGTCCATCTTGTCCTTAGTGCAATCAAAGTTATTTTAAACTACGGTATTTAGCCCTGTCAAACCAAGCCATTTTTTGGTTATTGCACACCATGTGCTTTTTATTTCTAATGTAAACTGTATTCTCCGACTGATATTATTAACACTTTTTATAAATAAGAAGACCTGATTTTTTATCAGAGAAAATAAGAATAAGTATTACCTTTTACCATACAGCATAAAATATTTGAAAATGTATAGCTGACATAGGAGTCAAACCCTATAAATTAGTTCTTTATTGGGGGGTTAACTTTTTATTGTATAATTTAATTAGATATCAGTTTCCATTGGGCCTGTCAACTACCATATAACAACCCTGACTCCCGACAATCAAATATGTGAGTACACGGCATCTAAGAATTTTAATGCTCAGGATCACATATTCCTTTGGTCTGGGAACTTCCCAGAGAAATAATTTGACAAGCTTTATGTGATTGCCGTGACATTGCTGTGATACAAAGACCAAAATTGCGTTGTCTTTGATGCTGCTTAAAGTCTGTAGAGTAGAAAATTCTTAACTCTGATAGACTTATATCATCTATGGTGGTCCAGAATTACTGAAAGATGTTTTCCTACCAAATACTTGTATGGCATGGCCAAAGGATCCAAACCTATCACTAATTGAATCCTCAAAGACTGTTTTTCTGCATCTCCTGATAATGTATAGCTACCGTATTTGATGATACTACCAACGTTCTGGATAAAGGGTTATCCTGATCTTCCTCTGAATGGCATGACAGGTCAAGCTCTGGATTTAGGCACTTCACAGCGTTTCATAAAAAAGGAATAAAATGCCCTCTCACTCGGTTCACTATATAGAAGCACATGATAGTGACTACTTCTTCTACTTTTGGAAAAAATTCATAACTGTTACTGTAACTATTACTGTCACTCTTAGTCCACTTTATACTATGTGACTAATCTAGAGAGAATGCTTACATAACATCAGTGCAGACAAGGCACATGACTAACTCCAGTGAATCAGTTTTACTCACCTACACAAACCCTCTTCTCAGGATCTTGATAGTATCCAGGATTACAACTGCAGTAGAACCCTGTAGGGGTTGAGATGCATTCTCCGTGTCCACAAAGGTTCTTATCATCTTACCATTCATCAGTTTAGTGGAGAATAATCAGGTTATAAATGAACGTGACATAATATATAAAGCAGCTAAGCAAGTTTCCTGGATCTTTTTTGCTTATTAGCAAGATAAATATATAAAAAAGAATTCTGCTGACCTGATGTTGTCCCAAGGATCAGACGTTACTCATAGAGAAATACTGTTTGTTTACAGATCAGACATTAGTGTTTCTTAGAAGAGAACTCCTTTAATGTAGAAGCCAATTAGGCATTAACTTACCTGTCAATTGTGTTGGAGGCAATTCTCAGCACGCTGCGTGTGTCATATTCAGCAGGAATTTTTCGCACGGCCACAGTTGTGGGCTCCAAAATGAGTGCTAAAGATGGACATATTTGAAGTAGTGTTATCACTTATCATTTCCACATTACCATAGCAGTTGATTATGTTATAACAGTAAATAAAAAAATGTATATCAATACATATGCTTCAAATGGGGTTATTTATTCCAGAGAAACGGTGGTCAATCGGTATATTATGAGGGCCTTAAATACAGAAGAAGGAATATTCTGATCATTATTCTACTATGAAATAAATTATATTGATTTGATGATGTGCAACACCCCTGCCAACGCATAGGTAATGGGTAGTTCAAATAGCGTCCTCCCCAGTCAGGATCTATCTGGTGAGCGCGGCAACTCACCCAGAAGTTAATGTTAGGATAACTTAGTGTAATTGCAGTGCTGTAGAGTTCTGCCTGGAAAGGCAACAGTTAAATTGATATAAGTAATTTCCAATTATATTGCCTGTATTTTTGACCAGTGGAGTATAAACCCCTGTGTAGTGGAGCACATGGTCTTGTGCACCAGTGCTGCCACTGGTACACCTGTGTCAAGTGCTGCTACAGATACTGATCCCAGGAACTGATCAGGAGACTCTAACCCAGAGCTGCAGCTTTCACAATTTGGCACAGCTCCAACTCAACTATCCCAGCCTGCATCTACTATAGGCTTGTGTAACATTCCTGCGGAACACCTCCCATGACCCACTCCAATAACCAGAATCCATGTAATCGTATCGTGTTTATTCCGTTGCCTGCTGCTTGAGTTCAATAAAGAACTATAAGTTTATTTGCACAATGTTGCCTCCAGCTGATCCCTGGATATGGCTGCTTACCACCACGATCTTCCCTCCATTACCCAGAGACTCATCCACAGACACTCAGGAGTTGACCCAGGGAGAAACCATCATCAGCCTCTCCCTCTTATTTCTTGCACACCTCCCCACCTCCTGGAGACCTGCCAGGCTGTAGGTCAGCCCTCCAGTCCCCATACAAAGCACCGTGAACAACAGGTGACATGGCCGCAATAGCAGGCAACTCCGTATTCTGGGACCCGGCTTGCCCCCGGCCCACAAGAAAAGGCTAGGCCCCGGGTGGGGGATGTTGCAATGTCTTCAAGATAGTTTAGAATCAAAAATCATTCAAACATAGTTAAGAGGGTAAAGGCTGTGATCCCTCCTGCTAAGCCTCGACAGCTCAGGGCACACTGGTCGGTTAGGCTAAAAATACAGGGACCTAACACTGCAATGCAAAGACGGGCTTCTGCTTTCGGAACAGCAGCGCCAAACTATATTATATTGATGTGGTTCTTCAGTGCCACGGTTGCTCCCGCATCCCTGTCTCGATTCACGGGTGTACCTGTGTACCTCGTCCACCCCTCACTCCCTCCCAGCACCTGACTTAACCTTCCCGACTCAGGCTCCCCACTGGACTGCGGTGTGCACGTGCCCCGTCTCTTAGGGTATGCGTCAACTGACGGAAATTTAAGGGCCAGCACACTGGTGATTGGTGGCGCGGGCTAAAACAGCTCCACTTTATAATCGGGACCTCCCTTCCTGCCCCGCCGTATCTTTGTGCTTACACCTTAGAGAAAGCTCTCCACTATGGGACAGACTAACACTTTGAATTAAGAGTGTATATGTTGAAATATTTGAAGTAAAGAAATCCATTTTTGCTTAATTGCGTGTGTGGTCATTATATTGGACATTGTTCATGGAATGCGTTAATATGGGAGAAATGGAGGTTCCCCCGTCCTAGACCACTATATCCAAAGCCATTGAAATACTCCACATACTATCTTGTATTCTTGTAAAGTTAAAAACGGTAACGCAAACAAATGTTAAAAACTTGATCTTAAGAAGATGTTAAGAAGAGCTTCATCAAGACAACTGAAGTCCTGGTTTTTTAATCTCACCTTCACATAAAAGTGGTCTTCTAGTCTTTATTTTGTATCCATTTTGACATTCACATTTGTAGTATCCCGGAAAATTAACACAACTGCGAGAGTCACCACACATTCCAGAACGTGAACACTCATCCACATCTGTAAGGCAAACATTTCAGTGAGCAAAGCATACCATATGTGACCTTTCAACAAAACATAATGGACTTTTTAGTTCACATTATAATTAATGAAATCCATTTTTATTTTAGCGATAGTGCCTTACATTCCTATAGACTTTTTGGTCAGAAAGTCCTAATTTATACTAAATACTTTAGCTGTAAGATTGAAAATAGGTTTACATTAGAGATGGGCGAATTTGTTAAAATTAGTTTCGTCCCGATTTGCCGAATTTTTCGAAAAAATTCGATTCGACCCGAATCGACTCAAAACGAATCACGTTAAAAAAACAGGCATTTCCTGGCTGCAGAGGGCCTGTAGGGTGTTGTAGAACGTTGTGCCATGCTTGTGACACTGTAATTTCAGCGAAAATCACTGTATAAACTATGTGGATTTCACACGTAAATATGGCTGTAAACTAGAGCCCCCAAAAGGTATGGCAATGTGCGTTATACAGTTACCCCACAACTGACAGTGTAATTTCAGTGAAAATCACTGTATAAACTATGTGCGCCTCATCACACAAACACTGCCGCCATCACCTTCTCGCTTCCACATCCACAAAACAACACCACAAACCCGCGTTACTGCTGTGCTGCGCGCTACCACGGAAAGTAATGCAGCCGTGGACTCAAGCATCTCCAGGGCGCACAAGATTAGCGTTCACTCTCTCCGCGCAATACAATTTATATGGCCTGGCTGGCGCTCATGATCACGTGAACATCACCTTAGCTCCAAAAGTGTTCTTTACTTAATCGTGTACACTAAAGTTTTTTTTTCAAAAAGTGTTTGCATCCATATAAGTGATTAAGAATAGGGCCGAGTCATTTTTTTTTTAAAGACGCATTAAAACATGAATGCATGTTCCTGAGCCTTTTCGGGGCAGTTTAAAATCTGGAAACCCCAGAGCATGATTGCCAAAACCTTTTAGACACCAGTGCCCAAATACAAGCGAAACCCGCATAAATTTTTCGCAAAGTGCTGATGCGACAATTTAAAAGCGTAACTTATACTCCCTGCTCTTAATCACAAAAGGTTTTAATTGTAAACAGGCACCATGCGCCACCATACAGTGAAAGAAGGAGAAGAAGTTTGGATGATTATCATTTGTAGCTTCTTCTGGTCCTGGGCTGCCTGGGCTGCAATAGGCCTTGAATCCTGTCTGGCAAACTGTACCCTGGGATTATGGCAGGTGCCCATATCGAAGGGCTCTGATGCCACCATCTGGCACCCGTGCCATAGGTTCGCCCACCACTGGCCCTAGAGCTGGGTATGAAATTAAAAATCATTCATACCAGCGTAGCATAAGCAATGGGAATTTTCTTTTACCTGGGCCACCACTTTTACGAGCCCTTGAATATTGTTCCACATGTGGCGTTTCTGTATACGTTTGTCATTGAATAATCAAACTCGCGGTCATAACCATTTAAACAATGCAAAACATTGGGTGGCTGGTTCCTGCAACGCAGTGTTAAATGCCCAGCCTTGAGATCAGCTGAGCCTAATGCAATACCATATGTGGGCAGCACCTTACTCCACCTGCTCAAAGCAATTCCCCCTAAAGCTGGCGGCACAGAGTGATGGCACACGTTTTGAACGCGTTTTTGAGTAGTCCGTCAAAAACCGCATGTGAGGTACCAGTGAAGTAGTGTTTTGAGAAAATTTTCCACATGCGATGTGCATTTGAGTGTTACATGAGATATTTTTATTGCTTTTTCCCAGTCTGGTTCCTCATATATCCTTTTAAAGTTAGTC
The DNA here is from genome assembly GCA_019512145.1 of Engystomops pustulosus. NCBI lineage: Eukaryota > Metazoa > Chordata > Amphibia > Anura > Leptodactylidae > Engystomops > Engystomops pustulosus. The sequence goes on from CM033647.1 coordinate 125,402,717, forward strand.
TCCCACTTCTGGATTGACCGTATTTTTTGGAATATAGACATCAGAGACATAGGTTCTAATTGGATTTGTCCCTTGCTCTTTGTGGATATAGTGTATATGTATTTTGGGGGTGATATTGTCACTTATGTGTTCAAGCATTGTTCTATCTGTGTGTAACTTTGCTCTAAGGTACAGAAATACTGTCCTCTGTTGTAGTAGTTTTGACATCTCCTCGGTGGGTGGAAATGGTAAAGGGTTCCGGGTTAGTAGCTAGCGGGAGATGCGAAGATAACAACCCAAACGAACTGTCTCATTGTTGTCTTCCAATGCTGAATATCTACTCACCGCCAGTAGATAGAATTCACAGCCTCGGATTGAGATTTACCTGATGGTACACTCGTGCAATGTTAACTCTTCAACAGTAGCTTAGGTTTTAGTTAGGGAGAGGATTTGGTATGTGGGCTATTTTCCATTTTAGGCAGTAGTTGACTTCTACAGAGTGAAGTGTCCTGATAGTGCTTGCTCACTGAAAACCAGGGGTATCCAGTCTCTATTTATTTCCACCATGACCTGGCCCGGGATAACAAAATATGATAACCTACCATTCTTTGGTAGGAGAAGCATCTTAAAACCAGCTCTTCTCACCCATACCAGGTTTTGGAGTGCGGAGTGTTTTTCGCAGTCTATCTGGGATGGAGAGGAACTAAAGTAGTTCATTTGAATAATTGGCAACCGAAAGAGTGACTTGAGACCTAAATATTGGATGCAAATCTTCCTCATCAACAAATAGCACCTTGTAAATTTTGATTAGCTTTTTTATCCATGTTGGATTGGTAGTGCCTGCATTTTGGCAGTATTAGTTATGAATAAAAATTTTACTAAACACTTCAAAGGGCCATTGCGGATTTAATGAAATAGTGGATCCGTTAGTGACAGAGGATGTCATCGGCATACATAAAATGGGTTGGAGTCTGCCCTCTAATCTATTCCTTTTATCTGTGGGGAATTCCTAATTGACATCTAAGGCTCCAACCATAGAGAAATATTAGAGGGAAGATAACGGACACCCTTGTCGGGTGCCATTGGTTTTTTATGGGTCCGACAGGTTTCCATTTACGAATACCCCCAAGCTGAGGCTCGAATACGGGGCGTCGTAATTCCCTGCAGTATACTACTCAACCCCATTACTTCTAAAGCAGAAGGCGTACGACCAATATATCCGTAAAAACACCTTCTCAGCATCACGCCATTAGCAGAGAAGGCACCTTCTCCCTTTCCAGATGATGCACTAGGTTCACTATGCGCCTCGTATTGTCTGCGCCCTGTCTTCCTTTTACATAGGAAGAACTCTGCGCACATTAATTAAATAATGACACAGGCTTTATAATACTCCCCTGTTGGGGCCGTCTGGCCCAGGGCTTTATCGCGGGGTTCTACTGGTGCTAATACCTTGATTTCGTTGGGAGAAATTAACCCTTAACACTGAAGTCACTTTTCACCTTCCTGACACGGCCCATCTCATGGGTCTATTTAAGGGATATAACTTGGAACGCTTAACATATCAGTGATTTTGAGTTGTTTTTTTTGTGACACATTGGGGCACCATTTACTTAACCCGGTCCTTCACGATCCAGCGGCGCGTTCTCTTGCGGTGGATTCGGGTCTCGGCGATTCCTAAAGTCAGTTCCTCCGCCGTCACCCAGGTGTCGCTTCTGCCTGAAGTCCCCGAGGTCCGCTGAGTGCAACATCCTAACTGGAAGGTAGAGCGCGTGTCCCGCGCCACTTTTTTTTTTTAATGCAGCGGTTTCTCGAATCCGCTGGTTTATCGTTCGTCCACAAGCCCCCCATTTCCTGCCGCTGCTCCAGCGCCTATGGGCCACAATCCGGTTTTGGGCGCCAAAAATCCAGCAATACGGGGAAATGGCCAAAATTGGAAATATTCGGGTACCGTCGGGAAACGCGAATCGGGCCCTTGTAAATGACCCCCATTGTACTTTCATGTTGGTTGGAGAAATTTAATCAATATGTTTAGTATTTATTTATGAAATAAATGGAATTTTTGCAAACATTTTGAAAACCAATGGTTTTCCCATTCAAAATTTTCTACTTTTTGAAAGTTGGTCATATCACAAAATAATTGATATCATTATATACTCGATGTATAGCCTAGTTTTTTAGCACAAAAAAATGTGCTGAAAACCCAACTCGGCTTCTACCGGTAAAAATATATAGGTTTTACGAGGTTTTTGTGGTAAATTAGGGGCCTCGGCTTCATCTTGGGTCGGCTTATACTCGAGTATATACGGTAATAACATTTTCCAATGTATGCTTTAGCTTGGCTCATTTTTCAACTCTTTTCCTTTTTTAGGATTGTAGAAGGCTTCTAAACTTTAGGAACCAATTTTCAGATTTTTATGATAATCATCAAACCTACTTTTGGAGGTCAATTAGTTAGATTGACTTTATAAAGGCCGACATGACAGAAAACCCCCACAATGACACCATTTTAGAAACTACCTACACCCCTCAAAATATTTAAAACAACCTTTGGAAATTTGTGCATTTCTGATGGTGAAGATAAATGAAAGTGAAATTACAGAAATGGTAATTTTATCTTAACTATAGATTCTTGAACGCTATAATTTGCACCTCCACAAAGGTTAATAGGAAATGCATTTTACAATGTTTATGGCAACTTCCTCCTGAGTATGCCAATACCCATTTTGTCACTGTACCCTGCTGTACGGGCACAGGGTGGCACTTGGAATGAAAGCGTTGTTTCGTTTTGGAGGGCAAATATGGCTGAAAAAGTTTTCAAGTGTCAGGATTAGAGATGGGTGAATTTCTTAAAATTCGTTTTGTACCGATTCGCCGTATTTCTTGAAAGAATTTGATTTGAATCAAAACGAATCACGTTAAAAAACAGGCATTTCCTGGCTGCAGAGAGCCTGTAGGGTGTTGTAGAACGTTGTGCCATGCTTAAATATGCATAGGAGCGTGGTCAAACAATGCTGTGTTTTATATGACACGCACATGACAGCCAGTGCTCTTAGATCGCTTCACTCTCCACTTCCATGTGGCACTTACACAGGCCATCTGACCAAATAAAGGAAGCGGGAACGCAGCCTGACAAGGGTAACGTCTGTGCCACTCGAAGGAACCGAGCTGTAGGCCAAGATCCCACTATAACATCAAAGATGCACTCTTTTTTACACTGACATCAGATATTCCTAGATATGACAGACCTGTACCTATGGAAACCATCTTGTATGTAACCCGGGGACTGCCTGTAGTCATATTTCAGGTGTTTATAACATATCTCCAGAATATGTTGTAAAAACCCGACCAGTCAATGGAAGCACCAAAAAAAGCCAAGCAAGCAGTCTCAGCTATTTCCTATGCACATGGCATAAACAACTGTGATGGGACAACAACTTTAATGTCACCATGAGCAATTTAGTCAGGAGAAGACAAAGGAAAAGCAATTTTTCTTACCTACACAAGATCTTTGCCCGTGTGATACATTAAGCCTGTATCCATGATGACAGTGACAATTAAATGAGCCAGCTGTGTTTAGACACAAACCCTTTCCGTGACCACAAGGTTCACCCTTGCATTCATCAATATCTAAAAAGTGCAAACACAATAAAAGTCATAATCTTACAAGAAAAGGTGCAAAATGTTCTAAAAGCCTGTTCAAACTATAACATAGATTTTACTAGAAAGCACTAAAATTAGCCATTAGGAATGTGATAAAAAAAAAATCTTAGCTTGTATTTAATTAGCAAATATGTCTAACAATGCATCTTCACATATTCCAGCCCAGATATGACAATTCTCTTAAAAGGGTTCTCCAGCCATTAAGTTTGGATGTAATAAACTTTATCTGCTGAATAGCAAATTGTCGATTTAAACCAATTTACTATATTTAGCCATTTACAAGATATAACTAATGTTGGTCTATATTTACCTGGTTTGCTTCCCTTTTCTGTCTCCAAGGAAATTACCTGTAGTCTTGTCTTCTTGTCGTGCATGCGCAAACACTTCCTGCTTTCTAGCGGGCCATATGTTTACACATATACACTCACCGGCCACTTTATTAGTAACGGGTTGGACCCCCTTTTGCCTTCAGAACTGCCTCAATTCTTCGTGGCATAGATTCAACAGGATGCTGGAAGCATTCCTCAGAGATTTTGGTCCATATTGACATGATGGCATCACACAGTTGCCGCAGATTTGTCGGCTGCACATCCATGATGCAAATCTCCCGTCACAATTCCAGCTTTATGACATGACGCATTATCCTGCTGAAAGTAGCCATCAGATGTTGGGTACATTGTAAAAGGGTTCTCCAGCCATTAAGTTTGGATGTAATAAACTTTATCTGCTGAATAGCAAATTGTCGATTTAAACCAATTTACTATATTTAGCCATTTACAAGATATAACTAATGTTGGTCTATATTTACCTGGTTTGCTTCCCTTTTCTGTCTCCAAGGAAATTACCTGTAGTCTTGTCTTTTTGTCGTGCATGCGCAAACACTTCCTGCTTTCCAGCGGGCCATATGTTTACACATATATATGTGAACACATCTGCAGAGGGCTCAAAGGATCCTCTAATTTTTAAAATGAAGTCCATACTACACCAAAAATCACTTATGTTTAGAAATAATGCGAGAAATTCAATAGAGAACATTAACAAGGACACATTAGGCCTTTAATTTTTTTTAATATAAAGAGGAATGCCCAAAATGTGGTAAACAAAAGGCAAATTTGCTACATTGTTTATGGGATTGCCCTGCACTTAGCAGGTTATGGAAAATGATGAGCAACTTGTTTGTTATGTATTAGGTACCACAATTCAGATGGATATTTGGAGCTTCCTTTTGTCATTTTTACACAGCTACTGTTATTAAACATAAAAAAGGATTAGTAAATTTATTAATACTTGCAATTAAAAAATTGTGTTGACACAATGGATATCAACTCATATCTCCAAACACAGTGGCGTAGCGTAGCAGTTGCTACGGGGCCTGTAAGCTTCAGGGGCCCGGGCGGCGGCACAATCACAATGTCTGCAGATTGCGCTGCATTTCCGTAGCCGATCCGACCGCCGCCCGGGCCCTGCTATACGGCCACCTGTCACCCACCCCTGTGTTTCTGTCCCACCTACCCCTGTGTTTCTGTCCCACCTGTCCTTGTGTTTCTGTCCCATCCCGCTCCACCCCTGTGTTTCTGTCCCGTCCCACCCCTGTGTTTCTATCCCACCCGCCCCTGTGTTTCTGACCCCTACTTACCTGTTCGGTGCCGTGTCACCGGTTCGCCTGCCGTCTGTAAGTCCTCCAGGCTGCAATGCGCACCCCTTGTCATGTGACTGACGCGACCTAACGTCAGGTTGCGTCAGTCACATGACCAGAGGCGCGCAGTGCAACCTGGAGGAACCGAGCTGCCATTTTGAGCGGACTAGGAGTAGAACTACAGGGAAGAAGGAGTGTAAGTATATAAGTTTATTATTTGTAAAGTGAGGCATTTAATTAGTGAAGGGCATTTAATTAGTGAAGGGAGGCCACTAGGGGCATTAGTGAAGGGAGGCCGCTAGAGGCATTTAATAAGTAAAGGGAGGCCGCTAGGGGCATTTAATTAGTGAAGGGAGGCCTCTAAGGGCATTTAATTAGTGAAGGGAGGCCTCTAAGGGCATTTAATTAGTGAAGGAGGCCGCTAGGGGCATTTAATTAGTGAAAGGAGGCCACTAGGGGCATTTAAATAGTAAACGGAGGCCGCTAGGGGCATTTAATTAGTCAAGGGAGGCCTCTAAGGGCATTTAATTAGTCAAGGGAGTCCGCTAGGGGCATTTAATTAGTAAAGGGAAGCCGCTGGGGGCATTTAAATAGTAAAGGGAGGCCGCTAGGGGCATTTAATTAGTGGAAGGAGGCCGCTAGGGGCATTTAATTAGTAAAGGTAGGCCGCTAGGGGCATTTAATTAGTAAAGGGAGGCCGCTAGGGGCATTTAATTAGTGAAAGGAGGCCGCTAGGGGCATTTATGTAGTAAAGGGAGGCCGCTAGGGGCATTTAATTAGTGAAAGGAGGCCACTAGGGGCATTTAATTAGTAAAGGGAGGCCACTAGGGGCATTTAATTAGTGTAGGGAGGCCACTAGGGGCATTTAATTAGTAAAGCAAGGCCGATAGGGGCATTTAATTAGTAAAGGGAGGCCGCTAGGGGCATTTAATTAGTAAAGGGAGGCCGCTAGGGGCATTTAATTAGGAAAGGGAGGCCGCTAGGGGCATTTAATTAGTGAAGAGAGGCCACTGCTGGGCATGTTAATAGTGAAAGGGGGGGGCGCTGCTGGGTATTTTATTAGTGAGGAGAGATCCTTTTAGGTGTTTGGTGCATCATTCCTTACCCCTTATTGTAATTACTTTTAAAGCATTATAATTAAAATAAAAAAAAACCCTTATGTATGTTGAATGGGCAGGGCATGAGTGGCGGTGCTGTGGTCGGTCGGGAGTGGGCCCTGTCAAAAGTTTGCTATGGGGCCCACTCATTCCTAGTTACACCACTGCCAAAACATATTAAAGGTAAGAATAAAGTGGAATGAATTAGTGTACTTGCAATGGTTGGGTAAAACCTAATATTCAAGAGATATAATCCAAGCAAATGGGCATATATTTGGCTACCAGTAGTTAACAGGTTTTTTTCTTTGGGAGAAATAGTCACTTTTTAAAAGACATAAGCTATAAATCGGTAGAGAGACAGCCAGCAGTTGATAGAGTGGAAAGGGAAAAGGGGGTAAGGGGTGGGAGGTGGGGTTAAAAAGCTGATAATGTAAGGAATAATTTATTTGTAATGTTTTTGTATGCAAGGTTATTTACAGAGATATAAGACACCATTCAAAGGAAGTCATATTTTACTGCAAAAGTAAAAAAATCTAATAAAATATTGAAAAGAAAAGTCCCAAGGAGGCGTACAGCAGCTATCTTCAATCAAGCCAAGGAGATTAAAAGTAAATAAGACCTAAAAAAGGAGCAATTTTGATTGCAAGTGTGGTTGAAATCAGGCTATAAAGCGTGGCTGAAGAACCCCTTTAAATTCAATTAAAACACCATAAAAACACAGCCCATGAGAAAATAATGTTATTGTTCCGTTAGGAGTGAGTGTATTTTTATAAAGGACACTTTACAAATTGCTTCAGTCCTGATTTGTGGGTTCTTTGATTCGTGGTTTGTTGCATTTGTCACTCTTGTATTATTGGAAGTAATTATTGGAGACATTTTCTATGTGATGTCCATCTTTGTCCTTAGTGCAATCAAAGTTATTTTTAAACCTACGGTATTTTAGCCCTGTCAAACCAAGCCATTTTTTGGTTATTGCACACCATGTGCTTTTATTTTCTAAATGTAAACTGTATTCTCCGGACTGATATTATTAACACTTTTTATAAATAAGAAGACCTGATTTTTTTATCAGAGAAAATAAGAATAAGTATTACCTTTTACCATACAGCATAAAATATTTGAGAAATGTATAGCTGACATAGGAGTCAAACCCTATAAATTAGTTCTTTTATTGGGGGGTTAACTTTTTTATTGTATAATTTAATTAGATATCAGTTTCCATTGGGCCTGTCAACTACCATATAACAACACTGACTCCCGACAATCAAATATGTGAGTACCACGGCATCTAAGAATTTTAATGCTCAGGATCACATAGTTCCTTTGGTCTGGGGAACTTTCCCAGAGAAATAATTTGACAAGCTTTATTGTGATTGCCGTGACATTGCTGTGATACAAAGACCAAAATGCGTTGTCTCTTGATGCTGCTTAAAGTCTGTAGAGTAGAAAATTCTTAACTCTGATAGACTTATATCATCTATGGTGGTCCAGAATTACTGAAAGATGTTTTCCTACCAAATACTTGTATGGCATGGCCAAAGGATCCAAAACCTATCACTAAATTGAATCCTCAAAGACTGTTTTCTGCATCTCCTGATAATGTATAGCTACCGTATTTGATGATACTACCAACGTTCTGGATAAAGGGTTATCCTGATCTTCCTCCTGAATGGCATGACAGGTCAAGCTCTGGATTTAGGCACTTCAAGCTGTTTCATAAAAAAGGAATAAAATGCCCTCTCACTCGGTTCACTATATAGAAGCACATGATAGTGACTACTTCTTCTACTTTTGGAAAAATTCATAACTGTTACTGTAACTATTACTGTCACTCTTAGTCACTTTATACATATGTGACTAATCTAGAGAGAATGCTTACATAACATCAGTGCAGACAAGGCACATGACTAACTCCAGTGAATCAGTTTTACTCACCTACACAAACCCTCTTCTCAGGATCTTGATAGTATCCAGGATTACAACTGCAGTAGAACCCTGTAGGGGTTGAGATGCATTCTCCGTGTCCACAAAGGTTTCTTATCATCTTACATTCATCAGTTTCTATGTAGGAAATAATCAGGTTATAAATGAACGTTGACATAATATATAAAGCAGCTAAGCAAGTTTCCTGGATCTTTTTTGCTTATTAGCAAGATAAATATATAAAAAGAATTCTGCTGACCTGATGTTGTCCCAAGGATCAGACTGTTACTCATAGAGAAATACTGTTTGTTTACAGATCAGACATTAGTGTTTCTTAGAAGAGAACTCCTTTAATGGTAGAAGCCAATTAGGCATTAACTTACCTGTCAATTGTGTTGGAGCAATCTCAGCAGCGCTGCGTGTGTCATATTCAGCAGGAATTTTTCGCACGGCCACAGTTGTGGGCTCCAAAATGAGTGCTAAAGATAGGACAGATTTGAAGTAGTGTTATCACTTATCATTTCCACATTACCATAGCAGTTGATTATGTTATAACAGTAAATAAAAAAATGTATATCAAATACATATGCTTCAAATGGGGTTATTTATTCCAGAGAAACGGTGGTCAATCGGTATATTATGAGGGCCTTAAATACAGAAGAAGGAATATTCTGATCATTATTCTACTATGAAATAAATTATATTGATTTGATGATGTGCAACACCCCTGCCAACGCATAGGTAAGGTGGTAGTTGCAAATAGCGTCCTCCCCATGTCAGGATCTATCTGGTGAGCCTGCGCAACTCACCCAGAAGTTAATGTTAGGATAACTTAGTGTAAATTGCAGCTGTAGATTCTGCCTGGAAAGGCAACAGTTAAATTGATATAAGTAATTATCCAATTATATTGCTGTATTTTTGACCAGGTGGAGTATAAAACCCCTGTGCAGTGGGAGCACATGGTCTTGTGCACCAGTGCTGCCACTGGTACACCTTGTGCACCAGTGCTGCTACAGATACTGATCCCAGGAACTGAGTCAGGAGACTCTAAACCCAGAGCTGCAGCTTTCACAATTTGGACACAGCTCCAACTCAACTATCCCAGCCTGCATCTACTATGAGGCTTGTGTAACATTCCTGCGGAACACCCTCCATGACCACTCCAATAACCAGAATCCAATGTTAATCGTGTTTATCCGTTGCCTGCTGCTTGAGGTTCAATAAAGAACTATAAGTTTATTTGCACAATGTTGCCTCCATCTGATCCCTGGATATGGCTGCTTACCACCACGAGCTTCCCCATCCATTACCCAGAGACTCATCCTACAGACACTCAGGAGTTGACCCAGGGAGAAACCAATACATCAGCCTCTCCCTCCTTATTTCTTGCACACCCCACCTCCTGGAGACCTGCCAGGCTGTAGGTCAGCCCTCCAGTCCCCATACAAAGCACCGTGACAACAGGTGACATAGGCCGCAATAGCAGGCAACTCCGGTATTCTGGGACCCGGCTGCCCCCAGGCCCACAAGAAAAGGCTAGGCCCCGGTGGGGGATGTTGCAAATGTCTTCAAGGATAGTTTAGAATCAAAGAAATCATTCAAACATAGTTAAGAGGGTAAAGGCTGTGATCCCTCCTGCTAAGCCTCGACCTGCTCAAGGGCACACTGGATCGGTTAGGCTAAAAATACAGGGACCTAACACTGCAATGCAAAGAGCGGCTTCTGCTTTGCGGAACAGCAGCGCCAAACTATATTAAAATTGATGTGGTTCTTCAGTGCCACGGTTGCTCCTGCGATCCCTGTCTTAGATCATGCGTGTACCTGTGTACCTCCGTCTACCCCCACTCCGTCCGCAGCACCTGACTTAACCTTCCTGACTCAGGCTCCCCACTGGACTGCGGTGTGCGCGTGCCCCCGTCTCCTAGGGTACGCATGCAACTGATGGAAATTTAAAGGGAGAGCTTTCTCTAAGGTGTAAGCACAAAGATACGGCGGGGCAGGAAGGGAGGTCCCGGATTATAAAGTGGAGCTGTTTAGCCCAGCGCACCAATCACCAGTGTGCTGGCCCGGATTTCACACGTAAATCTGGCTGTAAACTAGAGCCCCCAAAAGGTATTGCATGTGCGTTACAGATACCGCACAACTGACAGTCACTACTGCAAGATGCATGAATGTCAAACAGATTTCTTCCTATTCGATTTTGTCACTAAATAGAACTGCTATTTGGGGTATACAGATCCCCCTTAAAGAACAACCAGGATTGGTCCACCAATCGCTACTGCAGATGCATGAAAGTCAAACAGATTTCTTCCTATTCGATTTTGTCACTAAATAAACTGCTATTTGGGTTATACAATTCCCCTTAAAGAACACCGGGATTGGTCACCAATCGCTACTGCAGATGCATTAAAGTCAAACAGATTTCTTCCTATTCGATTTTGTCACTAAAGAACTGCTATTTGGGTATACAGATCCCCCTTAGAGAACAGCGAGGATTGCAGCAAGAATCGCACAGTAAATAGCAGCAGCTGGACGCTCAACATGAAGTGTGAAGTGCTGAGATAGAAAATGGCTGGATTTTATAGGGCTGGTGGACATCACATAAGCCTGATGGTACTGCTTGGCTTACAGGTCTGCAGATGTCATCGGGGGTGTTCCTTTCTCCTTCCCAGAGTTCTCTGCCCCATGTAACACGTTGTTCTCATGCCCATTTAGCAGAAACATGAGGGGAAAAAAACAACTTCGTTCCCGCGAATCAGCCATAAACTTCGCGCTTCGTACCGATCGAATCCAATTTTCCTAACCGAGTAGAATCATTAGAACGATTCGCCCATCTCTAGTTTACATATATAAATTATATTGGTTAAGTTGGTAAAATTGGTACATTTACAAATACATTTTTGTGAATTTTCTGGTTAAAAAATATGCTAAGGCTACATTCACACAATGTATGCCCCGCCGTTCCCTAAGTACGCCGGGCCTACATCGCGCTGTGGAGAGGAGCAGGATAAGTGCAGCTCAACCCACCCCTCTCCATAGGAATATACAGCGCACGGCCCGTATTACGTAAAGAATAGAAATGTCCTATCTTTCTATGGCTTGGAGCAGGACGGCCGCACACTATGTAGCACCGTACCTCTCCCGTACAGTGCCGTGAGCCCATAGAGTGTATGGGCGATGTTATACGCTGTATATAAGATGGCCGTATAAGTCCCCCATACGTTCATGTGAATGTAACATGACAAAGATGGTTTTACAAAATACAAAGTAAAAAAAAAACTATAAAGGACCTCAGGACTGAAGAATGTGAGAAAAGAGAATTTGTTTAGAAAAAGCAAAACAGGGGATAACTTTTGGAGGTGCTGAAGGTATGGCCATAAAGACCGGAACCTTAGTGAACCAATAATATGTATCTTTCCCTAAAAGGCAGCACTATAAATAATAAATTAAAGTTGGAGATCTGGTACAGACTATGTCTTGAATCTTAAGTTCTGCTTCTCATGGGATAGGTTTGGGAATATAGGGGGTGCATTCTTGCACCTACAACTTAAGATCCTCTGTGCCATACACTAGGAGAGGCTGGCCCATACCCCGTTTCCTTTCCTTAAAATAGTATGGAAGTATGCAGACCATTGAGATGGGAGGGGTGAGCTCCCTTCCCCTCTCCATCTCCATAGGAGCCAGGCAGCCGCACTACAACTCTGGGCAGGGTAGAGAGATATGTAACAATTTTAGGGTTTATTGCTGCTTTTTTAACAGATACAGGCGGTCCCCTACTTAAGGACACCCGACTACAGACGACCCCTAGTTAAAGACGGACCCGTTTGCCCACTTTGACCTTTGAGAACTCTCTAAATGCTTTACTACAGTCCCAGACTGCAATGATCAGCTGTAAGGTGTCTGTAATGAAGCTTTATTGATAATCTTGGTCCCATTACAACAAACTTTTGAAATTCCAATTGTTTTGTCTGGAACTACAATTATAAAATTTACAGTTTCGACTTATATACAAATTCAACTTAAGTACAAACCTATGGAACCATCTGTATGTAACCCGGGGACTGCCTGTAGTCATATTTCAGGTGTTTATAACATATTTCCAGAATATGTTGTAAAAACCCGACAGCCAATGGAAGCACCAAAAAAGCCAAGCAAGCAGTCTCAGCTATTTCCTATGCACATGGCATAAACAACTGTGATGGACACAACTTTAATGTCACCATGAGCAATTTAGTCGGAGAGACAAAGGAAAGCAATTTTTTCTTACCACACACAGATCTTTGCCCGTGTGATACATTAAGCCTGTATCCATGATGACAGTGACAATTAAATGAGCCAGCTGTGTTTAGACACAAACCCTTCCGTGACCACAAGGGTTCACCCTTGCATTCATCAATATCTAAAAAGTGCAAACACAATAAAAGTCATAATCTACAAGAAAGGTGCAAAATGTTCTAAAAGCCTGTTCAAACTATAACATAGATTTACTAGAAAGCACTAAAATTAGCCATTGGAATGTGATAAAAAAAAATCTTAGCTTGTATTTAATTAGCAATATGTCTAACAATGCATCTTCCATATTCCAGCCCAGATATGACAATTCTCTTAAAAGGGTTCTCCAGCCATTAAGTTTGGATGTAATAACTTTATCTGCTGAATAGCAAATTGTCGATTTAAACCAATTTACTATTTAGACATTTACAAGATATACTAATGTTGGTCTATATTTACCTGGTTTGCTTCCCTTTTCTGTCTCCAAGAATTACCTGTAGTCTGTCTTTTTGTGGCATGCGCAAACACTTCCTGCTTTCAGCGGGCCATATGTTTAACACATAATATGTGAACACATCTGCCAGAGGGGCTCAAAAGGATCATGGAATTTGGGACTTGAAGTCCATACTACACCAAAAATCACTTATGTTTAGAAATAATGCGAGAAATTCAATAGAGAACATTAACAGGACACATAGGCCTTTAATTTTTTTAATAAATTGAGGAATGCCCAAAATGGTGTAAACAAAAGGCAAATTTGCTACATTGTGTTATGGGATTGCCCTGCACTTAGCAGGTTATGAAAATGATAGCAACTGTTTTTATGTATTAGATACCACAATTCAGATGGATATTTGGAGCTTCCTTTTGTCATTTTTACACAGCTACTGTTATTACTAAAAAAGGATTAGTAAATTTATTAATACTTGCAATTAAAAAATTGTGTGACACAATGGATATCAACTCATATCTCCAAACACAGTGGCGTATCGTACGCAGTGCTACGGGGCCTGTAAGCTTCAGGGGCCCGGGCGGCGGCACAATCACAATGTCTGCAGATTGCGCTGCATTTCCGTAGCCGATCCGACCGCCGCCGGGGCCCTGCTATACGGCCACCTGTCACCCACCCCTGTGTTTCTGTCCCACTACCCTGTTTTCTGTCCCACCCGTCCTTGTGTTTCTGTCCCATCCCGCTCCACCCCTGTGTTTCTGTCCCGTCCCACCCTGTGTTTCTATCCCACCCGCCCCTGTGTTTCTGACCCCTACTTACCTGTTCGGTGCCGTGTCACCGGTTCGCCTGCGTCTGTAAGTCCTCCAGGCTGCAGGCGCACCCCTTGTCATGTGACTGACGCGACCTAACGTCAGGTTGCGTCAGTCACATGACCAGAGGCGCGCATTGCACCCTGGAGGAACCGAGCTGCCATTTTGAGCGGACTAGGAGTAGAACTACGGGAGAAGGAGTGTAATATATAAGTTTATTATTTGTAAAGTGAGGCATTTAATTAGTGAAGGGCATTTAATTGTTAAGGGAGGCCACTAGGGCATTAGTGAAGGGAGGCCGCTAGAGGCATTTAATAAGTAAAGGAGGCGCTAGGGGCATTTAATTAGTGAGGGAGCCTCTAAGGGCATTTAATTAGTGAAGGAGGCCTCTAGGCATTTAATTAGTGAAGGAGGCCGCTAGGGGCATTTAATTAGTGAAAGGAGGCCACTAGGGGCATTTAAATAGTAACGGAGGCCCGTAGGGCATTTAATTAGTCAAGGAGGCCTCTAGGGCATTTAATTAGTCAGGGAGTCGCTAGGGGCATTTAATTAGTAAAGGAAGCCGCTGGGGCATTTAATAATAAAGGGAGGCCGCTAGGGCATTTAATTAGTGGAAGGAGGGCCGCTAGGGGCATTTAATTAGTAAAGGTAGGCCGCTAGGGCATTAATTAGTAAAGGGAGGCCGCTAGGGCATTAATAGTGAAGGGGCCGCTAGGGGCATTTGTAGTAGTAAAGGAGGCCGCTAGGGGCATTTAATTAGTGAAGGAGGCCACTAGGGGCATTTAATTAGTAAAGGAGGCCACTAGGGGCATTTAATTAGTGTAGGGAGGCCACTAGGGGCATTTAATTAGTAAAGCAAGGCCGTAGGGCATTTAATTAGTAAAGGGAGCCGCTAGGGGCATTTAATTAGTAAAGGGAGGCCGCTAGGGGCATTAATTAGGAAAGGAGGCCGCTAGGGGCATTTATTGGTGAAGGGAGGCCACTGCTGGGCATGTTAATAGTGAAAGGGGGGGGCGCTGCTGGGTATTTTTTAGTGAGAGAATCCTTTTAGGTGTTTGGTGATCATTCCTTACCCCTTATTGTAATTACTTTTAAAGCATTATAATTAAATAAAAAAAAACCTTATGTATGTTGAATGGGCAGGCTGAGTGGCGGTGCTGTGGTCGGTCGAGAGTGGGCCCTGTGAAAAGTTTGTCTATGGGGCCCAGTCATTCCTAGTTACACCACTGCCAAAACATATTAAGGTAAGAATAAGTGGAATGAATTAGTGTACTTGCAATGGTGGGTAAAACCTAATATTTGAGATATAATCCAAGCAAATGGGCATATATTTGGGCTACCATAGTTAACAGGCTTTTTTCTTTGGGAGAAATAGAACTTTTTAAAAGACATAAGCTATAAATCGGTAGAGAGACATCCAGCAGTTGATAGAGTGGAAAGGGAAAGGAGGGTAAAGGGTGGGAGGAGGGGTTAAAATCTGATAATGTAAGGAATAATTTATTTGTAATGTTTTTTGTATGCAAGGTTATTTACAGAGATATAAGACACCATTAAAAGATCATATTTTACTGGCAAAAGTAAAAAAATCTAATAAATATTGAAAAGAAAAGTCCCAAGGAGGCGTACAGCAGCTATCTTCAATCAAGCCAAGGAGATTAAATTAAATAAGACCTAAAAAAGAGGCAATTTTGATTGCAAGTGTGGTTGAAATCAGGCTATAAAGCGTGGCTGAAGAACCCTTTTAAATTCATAAAACACCATAAAAACACAGCCCATGAAAAATAATGTTATTGTCCGTTAGGAGTGAGTGATATTTTTATAAAGGACACTTTACAAATTGCTTCAGTCCTGATTTGTGGGTTCTTTGATTCGTGGTTTGTGCATTTGTCCACTCTTGTATTATTGGAAGTAATTATTGGAGACATTTTCTATGTGATGTCCATCTTTGTCCTTATGCAATCAAAGTTATTTTAAACTACGGTATTTAGCCCTGTCAACCAAGCCATTTTTTGGTTATTGCACACCATGTGCTTTTTTTCAATGTAAACTGTATTCTCCGACTGATATTATTAACACTTTTTATAAATAAGAAGACCTGATTTTTTATCAGAGAAAATAAGAATAAGTATTACCTTTTACCATACAGCATAAATATTTGAGAAATGTATAGCTGACATAGGAGTCAAACCCTATAAATTAGTTCTTTATGGGGTTAACTTTTTATTGTAAATTAATTAGATATCAGTTTCCATTGGGCCTGTCAACTACCATATAACAACCCTGACTCCCGACATCAAATATGTGAGTACCACGGCATCTAAGAATTTTAATGCTCAGGATCACATAGTTCCTTTGGTCTGGGAACTTCCCAGAGAAATAATTTGACAAGCTTTATGTGATTGCCGTGACATTGCTGTGATACAAAGACCAAATTGGTTGTCTCTTGATGCTGCTTAAAGTCTGTAGAGTAGAAAATTCTTAACTCTGATAGACTTATATCATCTATGGTGGTCCGAATTACTGAAAGATGTTTTCCTACCAAATACTTGTATGGCATGGCCAAAGGATCCAAACCTATCACTAATTGAATCCTCAAAGACTGTTTTTCTGCATCTCCTGATAATGTATAGCTACCGTATTTGATGATACTACCAACGTTTGGATAAAGGGTTATCCTGATCTCCTCCTGAATGGCATGACAGGTCAAGCTCTGGATTTAGGCACTTCACAGCGTTTCATAAAAAAGGAATAAAATGCCCTCTCACTCGGTTCACTATAATGAAGCACATGATAGTGACTACTTCTTCTACTTTTGGAAAAATTCATAACTGTACTGTAACTATTACGTTCACTCTTAGTCCACTTTATACTATGTGACTAATCTAGAGAGAATGCGTTACATAACATCAGTGCAGACAAGGCACATGACTAACTCCAGTGAATCAGTTTTACTCACCTACACAAACCCTCTTCTCAGGATCTTGATAGTATCCAGGATTACAACTGCAGTAGAACCCTGTAGGGGTTGAGATGCATTCTCCTGTCCACAAAGGTTTCTTATCATCTTCATTCATCAGTTTAGTGGAGGAATAATCAGGTTATAAATGAACGTGACATAATATATAAAGCAGCTAAGCAAGTTTCCTGGATCTTTTTTGCTTATTAGCAAGATAAATATATAAAAAAGAATTCTGCTGACCTGATGTGTCCCAAGGATCAGACTGTTTACTCATAGAGAAATACTGTTTGTTTACAGATCAGACATTAGTGTTTCTTAGAAGAGAACTCCTTTAATGTAGAAGCCAATTAGGCATTAACTTACCTGTCAATTGTGTTGGAGGCAATTCTCAGCACGCTGCGTGTGTCATATTCAGCAGAATTTTTCGCACGGCCACAGTTGTGGGCTCCAAAATGAGTGCTAAAGATAGGACATATTGAAGTAGTGTTATCACTTATCATTTCCACATTACCATAGCAGTTGATTATGTTATAACAGTAAATAAAAAATGTATATCAATACATATGCTTCAAATGGGGTTATTTATTCCAGAGAAACGGTGGTCAAATCGGTATATTATGAGGGCCTTAAATACAGAAGAAGGAATATTCTGATCATTATTCTACTATGAATAAATTATATTGATTTGATGATGTGCACACCCCTGCCAACGCATAGGTAATGGGTAGTTCAAATAGCGTCCTCCCCAGTCAGGATCTATCTGGTGACGCGCGCAACTCACCCAGAAGTTAATGTTAGGATAACTTAGTGTAATTGCAGGCTTAGAGTCTGCCTGGAAAGGCAACAGTTAAATTGATATAAGTAATTTCCAATTATATTGCTGTATTTTTGACCAGGTGGAGTATAAACCCCTGTGTAGTGGAGCACATGGTCTTGTGCACCAGTGCTGCCACTGGTACACCTGTGTCAACGTGCTGCTACAGATACTGATCCCAGGAACTGATCAGGAGACTCTAACCCAGAGCTGCAGCTTTCACAATTTGGCACAGCTCCAACTCAACTATCCCAGCCTGCATCTACTATAGGCTTGTGTAACATTCCTGCGGAACACCTCCCATGACCCACTCCAATAACCAGAATCCATGTTAATCGTATCGTGTTTATATCCGTGCCTGCTGCTTGGGTTCAATAAAGAACTATAAGTTTATTTGCACAATGTTGCCTCCAGCTGTATCCCTTGGATATGGCTGCTTACCACCACGATCTCCCTCCATTCCCAGAGACTCATCCACAGACACTCAGAGTTGACCCAGGGAGAAACCATCACTCAGCCTCTCCCTCTTATTTCTGCACACCCCCCACCTCCTGGAGACCTGCCAGGCTGTAGGTCAGCCTCCAGTCCCCATACAAAGCACCGTGAAAACAGGTGACATGGCCGCAATAGCAGGCAACTCCGGTATTCTGGGACCCGGCTGCCCCCGGCCCACAAGAAAAGGCTAGGCCCCGGGGTGGGTGGATGTTGCAAGATGTCTTCAAGGATAGTTTAGAATCAAAAATCATTCAAACATAGTTAAGAGGGTAAAGGCTGTGATCCCTCCTGCTAAGCCTCGACCAGCTCAAGGGCACACTGGATCGGTTAGGCTAAAAATACAGGGACCTAAACACTGCAATGCAAAGAGGGCTTCTGCTTTGCGGAACAGCAGCGCCAAACTATATTATATTGATGTGGTTCTTCAGTGCCACGGTTGCTCCCGCATCCCTGTCTCGATTCACGGGTGTACCTGTGTACCTCGTCCACCCCTCACTCCCTCCCAGCACCTGACTTAACCTTCCCGACTCAGGCTCCCCACTGGACTGCGGTGTGCACGTGCCCCGTCTCTTAGGGTATGCGTCAACTGACGGAATTTAAAGGGCCAGCACACTGGTGATTGGTGGCGCGGCTAAAACACTCCACTTTATAATCCGGGACCTCCCTTCCTGCCCCGCCGTATCTTTGTGCTTACACCTTAGAGAAAGCTCTCCCATTGACGTCACTGATCATTTTGCCCTTCTTTTCACGTGTCAGTGTCCTCTTTCAATCAGTCTATAAACTATGTGGATTTGACACGTAAATCTGTCTGTAAACTAGAGCCCCCAAAAGGTATTGCAATATCCCACAACTAACAGTGTAATTTCAGCAAAAATCACTGTATAAACTACGTGGATTTGACACGTAAATCTGGCTGTAAACTAGAGCCCCCAAAAGTTATTGCAATGTGCGTTATACAGATAACCCGCAACTGACAGCTCACTACTGCAGAAACATAAATGTCAAACAGATTTCTTCCTAATCGATTTTGTCACTAAATAGAACTGCTATTTGGGGTATACAGATCCCCCTTAAGGAACAACCAGGGATTAGTCCACCAATCGCTACTGCAGATGCATGAAAGTCAAACAGATTTCTTCCTATTCGATTTTGTCACTAAATAGAACTGCTATTTGGGTTATACAGATCCCCCTTAGAGAACAGCGAGGGATTGCAGCAAGAATCGCACAGCACAATAGCAGCAGCTGGACGCTACAACATAAAGTGTGAAGTGCTGAGATAGAAAATGACTGGGTTTTATAGGACTGTGTGACATCACATAAGCCTGCTGGTCGCTGATTGGCTTACAGGTCTGCAGATGTCATCGGGGGTGTTCCTTTCTCCTTCCCAGAGTTCTCTTCCCCATGTAACACGTTGTACTCGTGCCCATTTAGCAGAAACACGAGGGGGAAAAACCCAAATTCGTTCCCGCGAATCAGCATAAACTTCGGCGTTGTGACAAATCGAATTTTTCCTGAAATTCTAACCGAAGTTAGAATCATTAGAATCGTTTCGCCCATCTCTAGTCAGGATGCATTTGGAGAGCCATAATGGTTCCAAAACAGAGGAAAGCCCCAACAAGAGACACCATTTTGGAAAGTACACCCCTTGGAGAGTTTAGCAAGGTGTAAATTGTGTATTTGCCCTAACAGGTGTTTGATTCAATTAGGCCCCAAAAGGGAAAAAAGTCGCTGAAAGCAGGGATTAACACGGGAGCTCTTTCCTCACGCTTCCATTCAGCTTGGATTCTAGGCCACGCCCTCACGCATGCATTTTTTGACGGACTGCTTAAAAGCGGGCCAAAACCGCAATCGAAAAGGCATTTAGAACCCGTTCTTGGGCTGTTTTTAAGCAGTCCGTTAAACCCACGGGTTTAAAAACGCTTTGCCACATAGGGCATTTACACTAGATTACATTTATTTTTATATACATGAATGCCAGCCTTTATTTCTATGTTTGTTGCATACAAGAGGGTGTGATAATTTCTCACCTTTAATGCATAAGAGTTACAATTTTGGGCATGACAGAATGCATGGGTTCCATTCTCTGGCTTGTAAAACGTTTGTTTATTCTGTTTATTTTTTAATATCTGCACGTATAAACGATTAGCAAGTGATTTACCTTTTGTAAACAATCTAGGTTTACACTTAAAATAAGTATCCATATGTGGATCGTATTTTAACATACTCCAATGCTTAAGAATAACTTTTTTGATCAACGAGGAATGATTCTCATATGTAGATTGAATATGGTCGCTATCTTTTTTCTGATTGACATTAGTTTGTCTAAGTTTTTTCAGTCTTCCTGTGCTACTTGTTCTCTTACTTTAATAAGTATTTACAACGATGGTTTGCCATTAGTAATCGCTATTCCCTCGACTTAATATTACTTACAATACAACATCTTCAAAAAGCAATTAATAATTTACAGGAAGAAATTGCAAATATTGAAATTGATTTCTAAAAAGAGAAAGGGGAGAGCGAATAAACATCTACAATGGAAACTATCCGAAATATGATTGATGAACAAAGAACTACCACCCTGGAAGGGACACTACAGAAATTTCACCGTGATATGCAGGATTACTTAAATAATAGAGTTTATACCTGGTCTGAGGAAAGAAAAGAGACCAGACGTCTACATTTACTACGGAAAAAACGTGACACCAGTACAGATCAAGGAACATCTGAGAGTGATGACCAAAATAATAAAAGAAATGAACGAATGAGGCTGCATTCCTCCCAAAAGAATTTTTTAGAGAGAAACAAAGACGAAAACACAGCGACAAGTTCATCTCAAGAATCAACAACAGAGAGAGGGAACAAGGACTCATCCAACAAAAAGAGAACAAAGAAGAAATGAATCTAGTGGTCAACATCTCGAATAAAGTACTAACACAAACAGAAATCAACGTCCTTAATAAAGGATTAGGATTTGTACCAACGCATGAGACACAAAAATTAGACTTTACGTCGATTTCTATAAATTTTGTAGAAGTTTAAGATTAAATATGTTTTTTAAGGATAAAAAATCGCAAAGTAGGGTTAACGAAGTACATTTGACCCAGAGGTAACCTCCCCAATCTTTGATAGTTTCCAACAGATAGTGATACGGGAAATGATAATGAAAAATGGGATAATGTACAAAAGAAAAAACATAATTATCCAGAGCAGAACATCAAGCACTTAATATCGGCTGCAAATGACTCTATAGTCCAAAAAGGGCGGACAAAGGAGGGGCGTATAGTTGTCTGGGCAAAACACTACACTAATGAGGCATGGAACCAACTAGCTGACACTAACGTTTATAGAAAATTAAATGGGACCCTACTAGTATCTTTAAAAAAGAAATTGACCAAGTACTTGATGACCTGTCACTTCGCAATAAACTGAATCGACGAAAGGGAGTCTGACAAGTAGCTATCCAAGGGTACCGATACTGTATTTACTTCCTAAATACATAAAAATTAGAAACTCCACCGGGACGTCCTATAGTCTCGGGGATTGAGTCCCTTTTATACCCCTTGGCTATCTATGTAGACAGCTTCCTACAACCAATAGTACAAAAACTACCAAGATGTCTTAAGGACACAAGTGAATTTTTGAGGAGTGTGCAGACTCTTGACCTCAGTGGTGTACAAATTCTGTGCACTATGGCGTCAAGAGCCTGTACACTAATATTCAACTGATGAGGGTATACCCACCCGTCAGAGAAAAATTATGTGATAATCCTGCGTTGTCTAATTCTATGACACTATGACATTCCTTATGACCCTACTGAAATAGTGCTCAAAAAGAACTATTTCAGATTTGGAACGAATATTTTTTACAATTACGGGGACCTCAATGGGGCTACCCTGTTGCTCCTAGTTTCGCTAATATTTTATGTCAACTTTTGAGGATAGGACCCTGTTCACACACCCATCTGCAAACAAGTCGTCCTCTGGCTTCGCTATGTGGACGATGTGTTTGTGGCGTGGGGGGGTACGGAGTCTGAACTAAAAGAAGGGTACAATATCTAAATCAGTGTCATCCATTGATATAGAATTATCGGCTAATATAGTTCCACCAATATTCAATATCTTGATGTCAATGTAATATGAAAGAAGGTAAACTCGTTACTACACTGTATTCTAACCAACAAATAAAAATAACTTTTAAACAGATTGAGTTTTCACATCCAGGAAACTTTAGAGGGATCCTAAGGGTCACTTTTAAGAACGCGCGCCATCTGTAACGAGGATATAGAATACGACATACATAGTAAAAAAATGATGGAAAATTTGTGGAAAAGGGGCTACAGTAGAAAGAACTTATTAAAGTAAGAGAACAAGTAGCACAGGAAGACTGGAAAAAACTAGACAAACTAATTCAATCAGAAAAAGATAGAGACCATCTATTCATATCTACTATGATAACATTCCTCGTTGATCAAAAAGTTATTCTTAAGCATTGGAGTATGTTAAAATACGATCCACAATATGGATACTATTTAAGTGAAACCTAGATTTGTTTACAAAAAAGGTCAATCACTTGCTAATCGTTTAATACGTGCAGATACTATTAAAAATAAACAGAATAAACAACAGTTTTTACAAGCCAGAAGAAATGGAACCCATGCATGTCTTATGCCAAATTTGTAACTCTATCATTAAAGGTGAGAACTATCACACCCCTTGTATGGCACAAACTAGAAAATTAAAGGCTGGCATTCATGTAATAGTAAAAATGGTAATCTATGTATTAAATGCCCATGTGGCAAAATGTACGATGGCAAACTTCAAGGCAATTAAATTTGACTAAATGAGCATCGCGTCAGCTATCAGAATGTATGGGAAACAAGAAATAGAAACAGCTAGAGGAACATTAGAAAGAAAAAATATGGGGAAACTACAGTTGCGCGACATTTTAAAGAATGTAGACATCAAGTATCAGAGTTGAGTGGATGGTTTAGGAAGGGTATTTGGAAATGATAGAGAACAAATAAGGAAACGTCTTTTACAAAGAGGTTATTGGATCTGTAAATTGGAGACAAAGAGCCCGAAAGGGTTAAATGAGATCTGTAACTTTATATCTTTTTATAAGAGAAAATACTAAAAAGTTATATGTAAGGTTAGCAAGCTGTTGTATAAGATATAACAGATGTAATGTTTTTAATTATTTGTATATACAAGGTGTATGTTTAAGAGGTTCGGTGACTATACTTACGCGAACGGTAGAGAGCGTGTCCATGTCTGAGAAGGGGGCGTGTCCTCGAAACGTCACAGCTAAACATGGCGCTCCACTAGACCGCTGATCGGCGTCTAAGGAGTTAGTGGTCTCTGGCCCTGGGATCCAACTCAGCTCGTGAGTCTAAACTCTTCATAATTGAATGTATCCGGAAGGATGAAATCATGGTTTTAAGATATTAAGAAGAATGACTCCTAGGATCCTAGTTATACTTCTACAGCTGAACTTGAAAAATTCATTTACTATGGGACAGACTAACACTTGAATTAAGAGTGTATATGTTGAAATATTTGAAGTAAAGAAATCCATTTTTGCTTAATTGCGTGGTGGTCATTATATTGGACCATTGTTCATGGAATGCGTGTAATATGGGAAAATGAGGTTCCCCCCTCCTAGACCACTATATCCAAAGCCATTGAAATACTCCACTACTATCTTGTAAAAAATTCTTGTAAAGTTAAAAACGTAACGCAAACAAATTTAAAAATTGATCTAGAAGATGTTAAGAGCTTCATCAAACAACTGAAGTCCCTGTGTTTTTAATCTCACCTTCACATAAAAGTGGTCTCTAGTCTTATTTTGTATCCATTTTGACATTCACATTTGTAGTATCCCGGAAAATTAACACACTGCGAGAGTCACCACACATTCCAGAACGTGAACACTCATCCACACTGTAAGGCAAACATTTCAGTGAGCAAAGCCTACCAATGTGACCTTTCAAAAAACTAGTACTTTTTAGTTCACATTATAATTAATGAAATCCATTTTTATTTTAGCTATAGTGCCTTACATTCCTATAGACTTTTTGGTCAGAAAGTCCTAATTTATACTAAATACTTTAGCTGTAAGATTGAAAATAGGTTTACATTAAGATGGGGCGAATTTGTAAAATTAGTTTCGTCCCGATTTGCCAGAATTTTTCGAAAAATTTGTTTCGACGAATCAATCAAACGAATCACGTTAAAAAACAGGCATTTCCTGGCTGCAGAACCTGTAGGGTGTTGTAGAAGTTGTGCCATGCTTGTGACAGTGTAATTTCAGAAAATCACTGTATAAACTATGTGATTTCCCGATTTCACACGAGTAAATTGGCTGTAAACTATAGAGCCCCAAAGGTATGGCAATGTGCGTATACAGTTACCCCACAACTGCATGTTATTTCAGTGAAAATCCCTGTATAACTAATTGATTGCACACAGTAAAATCTGCTGTAAACTAGAGCCCCAAAAGGTATTGCAATGTGCGTTAGCCAGATACCGCACAACTGACAACTGACAGCTCACTACTGCAGATGCATGAATGTCAAACCGATTTCTTCCATTCGATTGTTGTCATCTAAATAGAACTGCTATTGGGTATACAGATCCCCCTTAAAGAACTAACCAGGATTGGTCCACCAATCGCTACTACAACTGCAGATGCATGAAAGTCAACAGATTTCTTTCCTATTCGATTTTGTCACTAAATAGAACTAGCTATTTGGGGTTATCAGATTCCCCATTAAAGAACAACCGGGATTGGTTCACCAATCGCTAACCTGCAGATTACATTAAAGTCAACAATTTTCTTCCTCCTATTCGATTTTGTCACTAAATAGAACTAGCTTTTGGTTATACAGATCCCCCTTAAGACAGCGAAGGAATTGCACAGAAGATCGCACGTATAATAGCATCACGCATCTGGACGCTACAAACTGAATGGGAAGTGCTGAGCTAGAAAACATGGCTGGATTTTGATAGGGCTGTGTGACTCACATAAGCCTGAGGGTCACGCTTGGCTTACAGGTCTGCAGATGTCATCGGGGGTGTGGTCCTTTCCTCCTTCCCCAGAAGTTCTCTGCCCCATTCACACGTGTGTTCTCAATGCCCATTTAGCAGAAACATGAGGGGAAAAAAAACAACTTCGTTCCCGCGAATCAGCATAAACTTGTCGCTCGTACACGACATCAATTTTCCTAACCGAAGTTAGAATCATTAGAAACGATTCGCACACATCTCTAGTTTACATATATAAATTATATTTGGTTAAGTTGGTAAAATTGGTCCATTTACAAATATTTTTGTAGAATTTTCTGGTTAAAAATTGCTAAGGCTAACATTCACAGAAATGTATGCCCCCCGCCGTTTATCCCAAGTACGCCGGCCTACATCTGCGCTGTGGAGAGGACAGGGGATAAGTGCAGCTGCAACCCACCAACCCCTCTCCATAGTATATACAGCTCACGGCGCCGTATTACGTAGAAAAATAGGACATGTCCTAGCTTCTATGGGCGAATGGAGCGAGGAAGGTACCACCACCATGTAGCACCGTACCTCTCCCTACAGTGCCGTGAGCCCATAGAAGTGTATTGCGGATGTATACTACTTCTGTATAAGGAGATGGCCGTATTAAGTCCCAACGCATACGTTCGATGTGCAATGTAACATGAACAAAGATGGTTTTACAAAATACAAAGTAAAAAAAAAAACCTATAACAGAGACCCTCAGGGACCTGAAGAATGTTAGAAAAAGAGAATGTTTAGAAAAGCAAACAGGGTATAACTTTTGGAGGTGCTTGAAGGTATGGCCATAAATTACCCATGAAACCTTATTGAACCAATTATATGTATCTTTCCACATCAAAATGCCAACAACTAATAAATAATAATAAAGTTGGAGATCTTGGTACAGGACTAATGTCTTGAATCTTAAGTTTCTGCTTCTCATGGGATAGGTTTTGGAATATTAGGGGTGCATTCTTGCACCTACAACTTATATCCTCTGGCCATCACTAGGAGAGGCTGGGCCCATACCTACCCCCCGTTTCCTTTTCCTTTAAAAATAGTATGGAATATGCAGACCATTGAGATGGACAGGGGTGGATCTCCCCTTCCCCTCCCATCTCCATAGGAGCCGGCAGCCGACTACAACTCTGGGCAGGGTAGAGAGATTTACAAGTTAGGGTTATTATTGCTGCTTTAAACAATACAGGCGTCCCCTACTTAAGGACCCCGACTTACAGACGACCACTAGTTAGACGGACCCGTTTGCCCACTTTGAACCCTTTGAGAGCTCTCTAAATCCTTTACTACATCCCAACTGCAAGGGATAGCTGTAAGGTGTCTGTAATGAAGCTTTATTGCATAAATCTTGGTCCCATTACAAACAAAAACTTTTGAAATTCCATTGTTTTGTCTGGAACTACAAAATTATAAATTTACAGTTTTCGACTTATAACAACTTCAACTTAAGTACAACCTATGGGAACCATCTTGTATGTAACCCGGGGACCTGCCTGTAGTCATATTTCAGGTGTTTATACATATCTCCAGCAATATGTATGTAAAACCCGACCATTCAATGGAAGCACCAAAAAAGCCAAGCAAGCAGTCTCAGCTATTTTCCTATGACATGGCATAACAACTGTGATGGGGACACAACTTTTAATTGTCACCATTACAATTTATCGGAAAAGACAAGGAAAGCAATTTTTCTTACCAACACAAGATCTTTGCCCGTGTGCTACTTAAGCTGTACCATGATGACAGTGACATTAAATGAGCCAGCTGTGTTTAGAGACACAAAACCTTCCCGTGACCACAAAAGGTTCAGAACCCTTGCATTCAATCAATATCTAAAAATTGTCAAACACAATAAAGTCCATAATCTTACAGAAAATGGCAAAATGGTTTCTAAAAGCCTGTTCAAACTATAACATAGATTTTCTAGAGCACTAAATTAGCCATTGGAAATGTGATAAAAAAAATCTTAGCTTGTATTTAATTAGCAATGAGTCTAAACATGCATCTCACCTATTCCAACCCAGAAATGACAATTACTCTTAAAAGTGTTCTCCAGCCATTAAGTTGTGATGTAATACATTTAATACTACTGAATAGAATTGTCGTTTAAACCAATTTACTATAAGTAGCCATTACAAAGATATCACTAATGATTGGCTATATTTACATGTTGCTTCCCTTTTTCTGTCTCCAAGGAATTACCTGTAGTCTGTCTTTTGTCGTCTGCGCAAACACTTACTGCTTTCCCGGGCCATATTTTCACATATATATGTGAACACTCTGCGCAGCGGCGTCAAGGATCATGGATTTGGGACTTGAAGTCCATACTACCCAACAATCAAACTTATGTTTAGAAATAAGGCGAGAATTCCAATAGGACATTAACAAGCACAATTAGGCCTTTAATTTTTTTGTTTAAATATAAGAGGAATGCCCAAAATGTTTAATACAAAAGCAAAATTTGTGCTACACGATTGTTTATGGTTATTTGCCTGCAACTTAGCGGTTTATTGAATGAATAGCAACTTGTTTGTTATGTATTAGAATACCCCCATTCAGATGGATATTTGGAGCGCCTTTTGGTCTTTTTGTCCTTTTTACAAACAGTCTACTTTATTAAACATAAAAAGGACTTAGTACATTTATTACTACTTGCAATTAAACAATTGTGTGACACAAGGATAATCACACTCATATCTCCAAACCAGTGGCGAGCGTAGCAGTTGCTCGGGCCTGTCACTTCAGGGGCCCGGGCGGCGGCACAATCACAATGTCTGCATATTCGCTGCATTTCCCGCGTAGCCGATCCGAGCCTCCGCCCGGGCCCTGCTATATAACGGCCACCACCTGTCACCCACCGCCCTGTGTTTCTGTCCCCACCTACCCTGTTTTGCTGTCCCACCTGTCCTTGTGTTTCGGTCCCATCCCCTCCACCCCTATGTTTTCTGTCCGTCCCACCCTGTGTTTCTATCCCACCACCCCCTGGTTTCTGACCCCTACTTACCTGTTCGGTGCCGTGTCACCGTTCGACCTGCCGTCTGTAGTCCTCCATCTGCAATGTGCGCACCCCTTGTCAATGTGACGACAGCGACTAACGTCAGTTGCTCAGTCACATGAACCAGAGCGCGCATGCAACCTGGAGAAACCGAGCTGCCATTTTTGAGCGACTAGAGTAGACTACAGGTAACATGAGTTAGAGTATATAAGTTTTCATATTTGTCAAGTGAGCAATTTAAGTAGTGAAGGCATTTAATTCTTGTGAAGGGTAGGCCCCCACTAGGGGCATTAGTGAAGGGCAGCCGCAGAGGCATTATAATCAGTAAGGGAGCCTTATTGTCATTTATTAGTGAAGGAGGCTCTAAGGGCATTTCATTATTGAAGGGAGCCTCTAGGGATTTAATTAGTGAAAGGGCCGCTAGGGGCATTTATTACGTGAAATGAGGCCACTAGGGGCATTTAAATAGTAACGGAGGCCGCTCGGGCAATTTACATTAGTCCAGGGAGGCCTCTAAGGGCATTTACTTAGTCAAGGGAGTCCGCTAGGGGCATTTAATTAGTAAGGGAAGCCGCTTGTGGGCATTTAAATAGTAAAGGGAGGCCCTAGGGCATTTAATTAGTGGAAGGTAGGGCACGGCTAGGGGCATTTCATCTATACAGTAGGCCTCTAGGTGGCATTTAATATAGTAAAGGGAGTGCCGCTAGGGGCCATTTAATAGTGAAAGGAGGCCGCGGGCATTTATGTTTAAGGAGGCCAGCATGGGTCATTTATTCGTGAAAAGGAGCCACGAGGGCATTTACAAAATTATAAAGGGGGGCCACTAGGGCATTTAATTAGTGTAGGGAGGCCACTAGGGTCATTTACAATTAGTAAAGCAAGGCCGAAGTGGCATTTAATTAGTAAAAGGGAGGCCGCTAGGGGCATTTAATTAGTAAAGGGAGGCCGCTAGGGGCCTCCTAATTAGTGAAAGGAGGCCGCTAGGGCAATTTCATAATTGGGGAAGGGAGCCACTGCTGGTCCTGTTAATAGTGAATGGGGGGCTCTGCTGGGTATTTTTTATTGAGGATAGATCCTTTCGGTGTTTTGGTTCATCATTCCTTACCTTATTGTAATTACTTTTAAAGCATTATAATATAAAATGAAAAAAAACCTTCTGTATGATTGAATTGGCAGGCGCAATGATGGCGTGCTGTGGTTCGGATGGTCGCGAGTGTTCCCTTGAAAATTTTGGCTAGGGGCCCAGTCTTCCTAGTTACACCACTGCCAACATATTAAAGGTAAAGAATAACCGTGGAATGAATTGAGTGGCGCTTGCTGGCTGTTGGGTGCACCGAATATTTAAGAGATATAACCAAGCAATGGTCATATCTTTTGGGCTACATAGTTCACAGCTTTTTTCTTGTGGGAGGAAAATAGGAACTTGTTTAAAAGACATAAGCTATATCGGAGTAGACATCCAGCAGTTGATAGCTTGGAACGGAAAGGATGGTAAAGGGTGGGAGGAAGGGTTACAAACTGATAATGTAGGAATATTATTTGTAATAGTTTTTTAGTATGCAAGGTTATTTACACAGAGATTAAGACAAAACCATTCACAGAAAGTCCTATTTTACTTTTACCTTGCAAAAAGTAAAAAATCTAATGAATATTGAAAGAAAGTCCCAAGGCGGCGTCCAGCAGCTATCTTCAATCAAGCCAGAGCGCATTACAAGTAAATAAGACCTAAAAAGGACGCAATTTTGATTGCCATTGTGGGTTTGAACTCAGGCCTATAACGTGGCTGAAGAACCCTTTAAATTCGTAAAAACACCATAAACACAGCCCATGAGAAAATATGTTATTGTCCGTTAGAGTGAGTGTTATTTTTTTATAAAGTACACTTTACCAAAGTGCTTCAGTCCTTTTGTTGGTTCTTTGATTCGGTGTTTGTGTGCATTTGTCCTCTTGTATTATTGGAAGTAATTCTTGGAGACATTTTCTAATGTGATGTCCATCTTGTCCTTATGCAATCAAAGTTTATTTTAAAACCTACGGTATTTGCCCTGTCAACCACAAGACCATTTTTTGTTATTGCACACCATTGCTTTTTTTCTAATGTAAACTGTATTCTCCGGACTGATATTAATACACTTTTTATAATCCGAAGGACCCTGATTTTTTTATCAGAGAAAATAAGAATAAGTATTACCTTGTAACGCATACAAGCATAACAAACATTTGATAATGTATAGCTGACCTAGGAGTCAAACCCCTATAATTAGTTCTTTTATTGTGGGTTTATAACTTTTTAGTGTATACTTTAATTAGATATCTTTCCATTGGCCTGTCAACTACCGTTATTAAAACAACACTGACTCCCGACAATCAAATATGTAGTACCACGGCATCTAAGAAGTTAATGCTCAGTATCACATAGTCCTAATTGGTCTGGGAACTTCCCAGAGAAATAATTTGACAGCTTTTATGTGGATTTGGCCCGTGCACTGGCTGTGATACAAGACGAAAATGCGTTGTCTCTTGATGCTGGCTTAAAGTCTGTAGAGTCGAAGAAAATTCTTAACTCTTGATAGACTTCTATGCAGCTTGGTGGGTCCGAATTCCTGAAAGATTTTTCTCCTATTCCTACCAAATACTATGTATGGCATGGCAAAGGATCCAAAACCTATCACTAAATTGAATCCTCAAGACTGTTTTTTCTGCATCTCCTTATCATGTAAAATCGCTACCGTATTTGTAATGATACTACCACGTTCTGGAATAAAGGTTATCCTGATCTTCCTCCTGAAATGCTGACGGTCAAGCTCTGGATTTAGGGCATCTGTTCAAGCGTTTTCATAAAGGAATACATGCCCTCTCACGTCTCGGTTCAACTATATAGAAGCACATGATAGTGACTACTGTACTTCTACTTTTGACAAATTATAACTGTTACTGTTAACTATTTACGTCACTCTTAGTCCTTTATACTATGTTACTAATCTAGAGAAATGCTTACGTAACATCAGTTTTTGGCAGACCAGGCACATGACTAACTCCAGTGATCAGTTTTTCCTCACCTCACACAAACACTCTTCTCAGGATCTTGATAGTATCCAGGATTATACAACTGCAGTAGAACCCTGTATGGGTTGAGGATGCATTCTCGTTGTCCACAAAGTTCTTATCATCTTACATTCATCAGTTCTATGTAATGAAATAATCAGTATCAATGACTTGACATAATATATAAAAGCAGACTACGGCAAGTTTCCTGGATCTTTTTTGCTTATTAGCAAGATATATATACAAGAATTCTGCTGACCTGATGTTGTCCCAAGGAATCAACTGTACTCATAGGAAATACCTGTTTGTTTACAATCAGACATAGTGTTTCTTAGAAAGCGGTAACCGTCCTTTATGGTAGACAGCCAATTAGGCATTAACTTACATGTCAATTGGTGTTGGAGGAAATCTCAGCAGCGCTGCGTGTTCATATTCAGCAGGAATTTATTCGCACGTCCACAGTTGTGGGCTCCAGAATGAGTGCTAAAGCATAGACAGATTGCGAAGGAGTGTTATACTTATCATTTCCAACATTACCATAGCAGTTTATTATGTTATAACAGTAAATAAAAAATGTAACTCAAATACATATGCTTCAAATGGGGTTATTTATTCCTCAAGAAACGGTGGCAAAATAGTTATATTATGATGGCCTTAAATACAGAAGAAGGAATATTCTGATCATTATTCTCCTATGGAAATAATTATATTTGATTTGATGATGTGCACACCCTGCCCAACGCATAGGTAATGGTGTTAGTTTTGCAAATAAGCGCCTCCCCCATGTCAGGATCTATCTGTTGACCTGCTCACTCCCCAGAGTTAATGTTAGGATAACTTAGTGTAAATTGCATGCGGTAGATTCTGCCTGGAAAGGCAACATTACATTGATATAAGTAATTAATCCAATTAATTGGCTGTGTAATTTTGTACAGGTGGAGTATCAAACCCCCTGTGTGTGGGAGCACATGGTCTTGGTGCACCAGTGCTGCCACTGGTACACCTTGTGCACCAGTGCTGCTACAGATACTGATCCCAGGGAACTGATCAGGAGCTCTAACCCAGAGCTTGCAGCTTTCACAATTGGGACCCAGTTCCAACTTCAACTATCCCACCGCATCTACTATGAGGCTTGTGTAACTTCCTGCGGACATCCCCTCCATGACCCACTCCAATAACCAGAATCCAATGTTAAAAGCGTGTTTTATCCGTTTGCCTGCGGCTTGAAGGTTCAATAAAGAACTATACGTTTATTTGCACAAAGGTTTCCTCATCCTTATCCCTGGATAATTGCTGCTTACCAAACACGATCTTCCCATCCTTACCCATAGACTCATCCACGACACTCAGAGTTTGACCCATGAGAAACCACTCACATCACCTCTCCCTCCTTATTTCTTGCACACCCACCCCACCTCCTGGAGACCTGCCAGGCTGTAGGTCAGCCCTCCAGTCCCCATACAAGCACCGTGACAACAGGTTCTAGTGGCCGTACAATAGCAGGCAACTCCGGTATTCTGGGACCACCGGTGCCCGGCTGCCACCCAGGCCCACAGAGGCTAGGTCCCCGGTGGGGGATGTTGCAAATGTCTTCAGATATTTTCGAATCAATAAATCATTCAACATAGTTAATAGGTAAAGGCGTGATCCCCCTGCTAAGCCACTCCGACAGCTCAAGGGCACATGGATCTGTTAGGCTAAAAATACAGGGACCTAAACACTGCAAATGCAAAGAGCCGCTTCTTCTGCTTGCGAACGCAGTCGCCAAACTATATTATATTGATGTGGTCTTCAGTGCCACGGTTGCTCGCCAGCTATCCATTGTCTCGCAATCACGGGTGTACCTGTTTACCTCCGATCCACCCCTCACTATCCCCCGCAGGCACCTGACTTAAACCTTCCCGACTCAGGCTCCCACTGGACTGCTGTGCACGTGCCCCCGTCTCTTAGGGTATGCGTCAACGGACGGAATTTAAAGGCCAGCACACTGGTGATTGTTGGCTGGCTAAACACTCCACTTATAACCGGGAACCTCCCTTCCTGCCACGCCGATCTTTGTGCTTACAACAACTTAGAGAAAGCTCTCCTTGCGATATCTGAGTATTTCTGTGTTCCTGTCTCTGTGTTTCCTGTGTCTGTGTTCCCATGTTTCTGTGTTCCTGTTTCCCTGTTCCTCCTGCGTTCCTGTGCCCTGTTCCGTGTTCCCCTCTCCCACTGCTTGACCCTTCCCGTTGCTGACCCCGATTGGATTTGACCTGCGTCTCTGCACCTGCCCTGACCCTGTTCCTGAACCTGACCTGAGATTGTCTCTATAAGTAGCTCGCCCTTGGCACCCGTGGAACGACCTGGTGGTATACGCCGCCAGCAAGACCATCCCTGCTTTGTGAGGGCTCTGGTGAAGATTCATGTGCCACTTAAGATTCTGGTCCGGTGTCGGCTAGTACGACCTCCCGCGGTGGTCCAGAGGATCCACTAATCAGAACCCCCTGACATTTAGGCTCTCACAAATCATAAGCATTACTAATGATTCTTAGCATCATACTCAGAGACTCAGGACTCGCGTTCTCAGTCTGTGAAATACCAGCCCATACACATAACATGCATTTTGCCTTTGACCTATTGCCCACGAGCAGTGTGATACCATTACTGCCATTTGTGCTGCAATGTAGGCTTGTCTAATTATCTGGCGTGAACCTTATAGACCGAACTGTTAGTTTTCCTCACAGTGCTTTTCACCAGCATCTCCCCACACTGTGTTTTTCCCCAGTACAGCTCCTTCATAGTGCCCCCCAGCAGCAGCTCCCCTCAAAGTGCTCCCCACTCATCTCCCCCTCAAAGTGCTTCTTCACACATCTCGCCCTTACATGCTTCCAAGCAAGCAGCTTTTCCTCGCATGCTCCCCAGCGATTGTTGTTGGAACAAGAAGTAGGGGTAACGAGGAATGTGTGGGGGCACAGCGGGAAAAAATTGTGGACAAACTCCAATCATCTCGATAGGTGGGATTGCACCCTGAAACTAATTGGGACTTGTCCCCCAACTCCATACATATACTTGTGATAAGGCCTTATTCACAGTATCATCTGTCCATGATATGGGCTGCAAAGAGACCCCTTTATACTTGATTCTCATTATGATTCTCTTGTTCCTACTCAATATATTACTATATACTCATGTTGTGTGACCATCCTATAGTTTAACAAACTGTCCAAAGGATAGCATTAAATTTTTACTATATATATAATATATATATATATATAAATTATATAATAATATATATTTATATACATAAAACACCACATTTATATATTTCTCCTGAGTATGCCTATCCTAATGACACCCCTAGGTGCAGCGCTCCCTGAGTGCCTATGGTAATTTACATCCTTTGCCTGTGGTGTAATTTGTGGTCTTTTCCACTGTGCCTCCCAGGTGGTGCAGCGTTTGCGAACGCGTCGCGCTTAGCGCCTATTTTTCGCTCCCCCTGTTGTCTGTTTAGTCCTTGCGTATTCATATATCACAGTGTTGCAATAATAGGACACAGTTACTAAAAACAGGCATACGCACTATGGGCAATTGACCTGTGTTATGTGCCCATTCTACTTCATAATCTGGTGCCCTCGCACTGCTTGCACCTTTTTTTTTGGTGCACTTTAATCCCTGGGCCATGTGACACTACTTCTTGTCGGACTTTGCATGTGACTGGCGCAAACGGCTGGACTGAAGCACCGGAACACCCATTTCAAGGCCGATATTTTGTGTGCATCTGTGGACAAAAAAATTGTTGTCTTTTGCCACCGCCCGTTGTCCTGCTATGAAATGGTCCACAAACAGAAATTTCTCCATTGACCACCCATGTGTCCTGGCGTTTGCAATTGAACTTATAAAAACAAGACATTTCTGATACGAATAGCAATGACAAACATGAAAAATTCACTCACCAACATAAATCTACCAATCTTGACAAAAAAAATGAACGCTGTCTAGCACTTTAAAATA
The DNA here is from genome assembly GCA_019512145.1 of Engystomops pustulosus. Taxonomy (NCBI): domain Eukaryota; kingdom Metazoa; phylum Chordata; class Amphibia; order Anura; family Leptodactylidae; genus Engystomops; species Engystomops pustulosus. The sequence goes on from CM033647.1 coordinate 125,437,896, forward strand.
ACATGGTTAGCGTCCGTCTAGGGATAATAAAACAAAAGATACATTTTGTGAACATTTCTAACACGAGTTTGAACCAATGAGATTGTAAGGTAGACTTTTTTTTATTAACCAGTCTTTGGTGGAATGATGGATGGTAAAGTCATAGTTTCTTCCTGTTTGTAATGATCCTGGAAGCTGGAATTTAGCAGATAAAAGGTAAGTAATATAACAGATAAAATAATATATAAGTTATTCTCCGTGCGGTACTGTACACTAGCTTAAAGCTCTGGTCATTTTTGAAGTTATGTAAAATACAGGGCGAAAAACTTTTAAGGTTCACCTCCCACATAGTACAAATTTACGCACAGCACAATAATGTAAACAAGAAAGTACAGATAGCGGGATTTTATTCAACACCCTCCCAACAAGCCGCTAAACTAATCAAAGCAGAAATCTGGTTCTGCTGCGAATTACTGCGCATGTCATTTTGCCTGCTGCAGACATTCTGCAGAGGTTTGCATTAAACAATAATGAACTTTGCAACGATACTGATCATGGTGCGATCACTGGCGTTGGTCAGTGAAAACCTGACATTTTTTTCATCAGAGTTTCAATCAGTTTTCAGTCAGAGTTTTGTTCATGTCGCAGTTGTTCACGCAAGTTTTAATGCATTTTCAATGCATTTTCAATGCGTTTTTCACATGCTGATAACGCACATGAAAAGGACTCAGGACTGTCTAAATCTTTGCTGCGTGAAACACTATTCACTTGTCTTGAACTTGCATGTGTCTCAGAGTGCAGAGCGTTTATTGATGCATCCCTAGATGTTTTTTTCACCGTGCATGACTTGCAAATTAGAGCTGCTGAGATCGCAAAAGTAGAGCAGCGGGAGGGTAAGGGGGCGGGGGATGGGTCCCCTTTTCTTAAAAAACACGTGTTGTGTGCGTGCAAAGAATGCAGTCGAAAAAGCCCATTGCTTACAATGGTCGAGTGCAATGCAAGTTCTGCGCGTCAAAAGCATGCAAGAACAGCTCGTGAAAAACGCAAGTTGAAAAAGGGGCCTAACTTGGCGTTCACAGTTTAATTGGATTTTATGTTTAAAAGTAGTATCTTCTGGTTATACCAAAGTAAGCTCCCCATATGAAAGAGCCAAAAGTTATTAAATTAACCGTGGTACTATTGAATAGCTAACACAACAAGCACTGAATGTCAATACTTACCATAGATCGGTTTACTTCACACTGTAAACATCAAATAAATAATTAGAAGAGTTTCTTTTTACTGCATGTTGTCAAAATCATTCATATATGTACAAATTTCTCCAACAACTCAAACATCTGGTAGATTGAATTCAATTGTGAGCCCCATTGGGGACAGAGACGATTTGGCAATCTCTGTATTAGCGCTGAGTATCTGTGTGAGCTAATATAATAAGAATTATTCTACAGGCAGTCCCCTACTTAAGAACACTCGCTTACATACGAGCCCTAGTTACAAACGGTACCTCTGATATTGGTAATTTTTGTACTTAGCCTTAGAGCTACAATGATCAGTTTATAACAGATCTCACAGGTTGCTGTAATGAGCTTTATGTTAATCCTGGTCATACAAACCCAACAATTTTTTAAAATCCAATTGGTCCCAAGACCAAAACGTTCTGTGGTTGGATTACATGATAAAATATACAGTTCCGACTTACATACAAACTCACCTTAAGCACAAAACCTACAGACCCTATCTTTACGGAACCCGTGGGACCTGGCTGTACATTATTACAAAATTATTCAGCACTTGTGTATATTTTGCCTAAACTGAAATAGTATATAACGTATATCTTCCAATTCAGGGAACCAATGACTTTAAACCACGGTTGATTCATTACTCCTTAGAGGTACAGTCACCCTGCCGTTTTTTTTGCCCACTGTACTGTATAGAGGAGGAGAGGGAGAGTATACCTCTCACCGTTGGGCGCTGTGCCCCATTGCTGTCTATGATTGACATATATCCGCCGTATATACGTCAGCCGTATATCTTCCCTCGTGTGGGCAGTTTTAATGTAGCCCTTACTATTTCACTTTTTGATATGGAACCACCATCAAAATACTGTACAGCAATGTAAATATTTTGCCCACTGTAGAATGACCATGTCACTATGTCTGATATAGCTCCCAAAAACATCTGGATTGGCACTCTGCTGCCTCTGTAGCTAACAGATCCGCATGACAACTGTGCGAGGCTGAAGCATGACACAGAGAGAGTTTGAGTATAGAATTTTTGTTTTACAGCCCCCACTATATTTTATATTTTATTCTCGACAATTGCTTTTATGTCTCTTCAATAGCATTCCAATAGCTACGCAGGCGCCCACGCCCCCAGGTGCTTTAAATCGCATGAGTTTTATTGGACCGGTTTTACCAAATTCTCTTATTAAAATGGGTGAAAAACACATGCATTTTTTAACCGACTGCTTAAAAATGACCCAAAAACAGGTTCAAAATGCCACGTGTGCTGCCAGCCTAAGGGTGGTGGCACACGTTAGCATTTTGAACCCGTTTTTAGGAGAAGACCAGTCTCTTTAAAAAACGCATGCATTTTTGAAAACACATCTGTTTTTTTTTTAAAACGTATCCGTTTTTTTAAATTTTTGCCAAATTACATTATCATTGGGGAAAAAAAACAGAAAGAACAGATGTTTTAAAACACCACATTTTTTAACGGACTGCATAAAAATGGCCCCAAATGCGTTCAAAACGGCACGGTCCCCCCCCCTCCACACCTCCTCCTTGCTTAACATACCAGATTCAGGTAAACCTCCCCACGCAGCTCTCCCTACTGTTGAAATGTGCTCTTTATGTCAGCATCATCACTCATTATTTAACCTTATCCATTTCCTGAGGATTATAGTGGGGCAGTCCTGGCATGATCCAGAGCGGTTGGATATATGACCTGGTACTACATTGCTCACGGCTTCCAGTCTTCGATACTGCTGACAGCCAAAGTTTTTCCCTTACAGCAACGTTCATTTGGGTCCTTCACATCTGCTTTAAGGCTTCTGTTTAGCAGTTTTCATTTATAATATTAAGAAGATCTGTCAACCCCAAAAGGCGCCCCAGCCAAACATGCCCCCCTAACCCTCTCCCCACGCACCCTTTGTATCCATGCTAATTTTTATTCTAATGTATTTAGGGAAAGTTTAGGAAAATCTTCCTGGCAAGAACTGCCCTCTTACCCAATCATAAGTCTGATCCACTACGTTGTGGTTGCAGGTCGGGTAGATTCCTGAGGGGGACCAGCACTCTATGTGGATTTCACACGTAAATCTGGCTGTAAACTAGAGCCACAATAAGGTATTGCAATGTGCGTTATAAAGATACCCCACAACTGACTGTGTAATTTCAGATGTCCTATCTTTCTATGGGCTATGGAGCGGTACGGTGCCGCACATATGTAGCACCGTACCTCTCCCGTACAGTGCCGGGAGCCCATAGAAGTGTATGGGCGATGTATATACGCTGTATATAAGATGGCCGTATATACGTCCCCCATACGTTCATGTGAATGTAACATGACAAAGATGGTTTTACAAAATACAAAAGTAAAAAAAAAGGAAAGAAAGAATGTGAGAAAAAGAGAATTTGTTTAGAAAAAGCAAAACAGGGGATAACTTTTGGAGGTGCTGAAGGTATGGCCATAAATGACCCAGGAACCTTAGTGAACCAATAATATGTATCTTTCCCATAAAAAGGCGAGCACTATAAATAATAAATTAAAGTTGGAGATCTGGTACAGACTATGTCTTGAATCTTAAAGTTCTGCTTCTCATGGGGTAGGTTTTAGAAATATAAGGGGGTGCATTCTTGCACCTACAACTTATATCCTCTGTGCCATAACTAGGTGAGGCTGGGCACATACCCCGTTTCCTTTCCCTTAAAAATAGTATGGAAGTATGCACACCATTGGAGATGGGAGGGGTGAGCTCCCTTTCCCCTGTCCATTTCCATAGGAGCCAGGCAGCCGCACTACAACTCTGGGCAGGGTAGAGAGATATGTAACAATTTAGGGTTTTATTGCTGTTTTTTAAACAGATACAGGCGGTCCCCTACTTAAGGACACCTGACTTACAGACGACCCCTAGTTAAAGACGGACCCGTTTGCCCACTTTGACCTTTGAGAAGCTCTCTAAATGCTTTACTACAGTCCCAGACTGCAATGATCAGCTGTAAGGTGTCTGTAATGAAGCTTTATTGATAATCCTTGGTCCCATTATAACAAAAACTTTTGAAACTCCAATTTTTTTGTCCGGAACTACAATTATAAAATATACAGTTTCGACTTATATACAAATTCAACTTAAGTACAAACCTATGGAAACCATCTTGTATGTAACCCGGGGACTGCCTGTAGTCAAATTTCAGGTGTTTATAACATATCTCCAGAATATGTATGTAAAACCCGACATCAATGGAAGCACCAAAAAAGCCAAGCAAGCAGTTCTCAGCTATTTCCTATGCACATGGCATAAACAACTGTGATGGGACACAACTTTAATGTCACCATGACAATTTAGTCGGAAAGACAAGGAAAGCAATTTTTCTTACCAACACAAGATCTTTGCCCGTGTGTACATTAAGCCTGTATCCATGATGACAGTGACAATTAAATGAGCCAGCTGTGTTTAGACACAAACCCTTCCGTGACCACAAGGTTCAACCCTTGCATTCATCAATATCTAAAAATGTCAAACACAATAAAAGTCATAATTACAAGAAATGGCAAAATGTTCTAAAAGCCTGTTCAAACTATAACATAGATTTCTAGAAAGCACTAAAATTAGCCATTGGAATGTGATAAAAAAAAAATCTTAGCTTGTATTTAATTAGCAAATGAGTCTAAACATGCATCTCACCTATTCCAGCCAGAATGACAATTCTCTTAAAAGTGGTTCTCCAGCCATTAAGTTGTGATGTAATAAATTTATCTGAGCTGAATAGGAAATTGTCGATTTAAACCAATTTACTATATGTAGCCATTTACAAGATATACTAATGTTGGCTATATTTACTGGTTTGCTTCCCTTTTCTGTCTCCAAGGAATTACCTGTAGTCTGGTCTTTTGTGTCATGCGCAAACACTTCCTGCTTTCCGGGCCATATGTTTACACATATATATGTGAACACATCTGCGAGGGCGTCAAAGGATCATGGAATTTGGGACTTGAAGTCCATACTACACCAAAATCACTTATGTTTAGAAATAAGCGAGAAATTCAATAGAGAACATTAACAAGGACACATTAGGCCTTTAATTTTTTTTAATAAAGAGGAATGCCCAAAATGTTTAAACAAAAGGCAAATTGTGCTACATTGTTTATGGATTGCCCTGCACTTAGCGGTTATGAAAATGATAGCAACTTGTTTGTTATGTATTAGATACCACATTCAGATGGATATTTGGAGCCTTTTGCTTTTTTCTTTTTACAACAGCTACTGTTATTAAACATAAAAAGGATTAGTAATTTATTAATACTTGCAATTAAAAATTGTGTGACACAAGGATATCAACTCATATCTCCAAACACAGTGGCGTAGCGTAGCAGTTGCTACGGGGCCTGTGACTTCAGGGGCCCGGGCGGCGGCACAATCACAATGTCTGCAATTGCGCTGCATTTCCGTAGCCGATCCGACCCCGCCCGGGCCCTGCTATACGGCCACCTGTCACCCACCCCTGTGTTTCTGTCCCACCTACCCTGTTTTCTGTCCCACCTGTCCTTGTGTTTCGGTCCATCCCCTCCACCCCTTGTTTTCTGTCCCGTCCCACCCTGTGTTTCTATCCCCCCCCCCTGTGTTTCTGACCCCTACTTACCTGTTCGGTGCCGTCACCGGTTCGCCTGCCGTCTGTAGTCCTCCACTGCAATGGCGCACCCCTTGTCATGTGACTGACGCGACCTAACGTCAGGTTGCGTCAGTCACATGACCAGAGCGCGCATGCAACCTGGAGACCGAGCTGCCATTTTGAGCGGACTAGGAGTAGAACTACAGGAGAAGAGTGTAGAGTATATAAGTTTATATTTGTAAGTGAGGCATTTAATAGTGAAGGGCATTTAATTTGTGAAGGGAGGCCACTAGGGGCATTAGTGAAGGGAGCCGCTAGAGGCATTATAAGTAGTAAGGGAGCCTAGGCATTTAATTAGTGAAGGAGGCCTCTAAGGGCATTTATTAGTTGAAGGGAGCCTTAGGGCATTTAATTAGTGAAGGAGGGCCGCTAGGGGCATTTAATTAGTGAAAGAGGCCACTAGGGGCATTTAAATAGTAAGGAGGCCGCTGGCATTTAATTGTAGGGAGGCCTCTAAGGGCATTTATTAGTCAAGGGAGTCCGCTCAGGGGCATTTAATTAGTAAGGGAAGCCGCTGGGGCATTTAAATAGTAAAGGGAGGCCGCTAGGGGCATTTAATTAGTGGAAGGAGGGCACGTAGGGGCATTTATCTATAAGTAGGCCTCAGGTGCATTTAATTAGTAAAGGGAGGCCGCTAGGGCATTAATAGTGAAAGGAGGCCGCTGGGGCATTTATGTAAGGAGCCGTGGATTTATTGTGAAAGGAGGCCAGAGGGCATTTAATTAGTAAAGGGGAGGCCCTAGGGGCATTTAATTAGTGTAGGGAGGCCACTAGGGCATTTAATTAGTAAAGCAAGGCCGATAGGGCATTTAATTAGTAAAGGGAGGCCGCTAGGGGCATTTAATTAGTAAAGGGAGGCCGCTAGGGGCTTAATTAGGAAAGGAGGCCGCTAGGGGCATTTAATTGGGGAAGGGAGGCCACTGCTGGCATGTTAATAGTGAAGGGGGGCTCTGCTGGGTATTTTTTAGTGAGGAGTAGATCCTTTTAGGTGTTTGGTTGATCATTCCTTACCCCTTATTGTAATTACTTTTAAAGCATTATAATTAAAATAAAAAAAACCTTCTGTATGTTGAATGGGCAGGCGCATGAGTGGCGGTGCTGTGGTCGGTGGCGGAGTGCCCTTGAAAAGTTTTGCTATGGGGCCCAGTCATTCCTAGTACACCACTGCCAAACATATTAAAGGTAAGAATAAGTGGAATGAATTGAGTGCTTGCAATGGTGGGGTACCAATATTTAAGAGATATAATCCAAGCAAATGGCATATTTTGGCTACCAGTAGTTACAGGCTTTTTTCTTTGGGAGAAAATAGAACTTTTTAAAAGACATAAGCTATAAATCGGTAGTAGAGACATCCAGCAGTTGATAGTTGGAAGGAAAGGAGGTAAAGGGTGGGAGGAGGGTTAAAATCTGATAATGTAAGGAATAATTTATTTGTAATGTTTTTTGTATGCAAGGTTATTTACAAGAGATATAAGACACCATTCAAGAAGTCATACTTTTACTGCAAAAGTAAAAAAATCTAATAATATTGAAAAGAAAAGTCCCAAGGAGGCGTCAGCAGCTATCTTCAATCAAGCCAGAGATTAAAGTAAATAAGACCTAAAAAGGAGCAATTTTGATTGCCATTGTGGTTGAACTCAGGCTATAAAGCGTGGCTGAAGAACCCTTTAAATTCAGTAAAAACACCATAAAAACACAGCCCATGAGAAAATAATGTTATTGTCCGTTAGGAGTGAGTGTATTTTTTTATAAGACACTTTACAAATTGCTTCAGTCCTGATTTGTGGTTCTTTGATTCGTGTTTGTGTGCATTTGTCTACTCTTGTATTATTGGAAGTAATTCTTGGAGACATTTTCTATGTGATGTCCATCTTGTCCTTATGCAATCAAAGTTATTTTAAACTACGGTATTTGCCCTGTCAACCAAAGCCATTTTTTGTTATTGCACACCATGTGCTTTTTTTTAATGTAAACTGTATTCTCCGGACTGATATTAAACACTTTTTATAAATAGAAGACCTGATTTTTTTATCAGAGAAAATAAGAATAAGTATTACCTTTACCATACAGCATAAAAATTTGAAATGTATAGCTGACATAGGAGTCAAACCCTATAATTAGTTCTTTATTGGGGTTAACTTTTTATGTATATTTAATTAGATATCAGTTTCCATTGGGCCTGTCAACTACCTATAACAACACTGACTCCCGACAATCAAATATGTGAGTACCACGGCATCTAAGAATTAATGCTCAGATCACATAGTTCCTTTGGTCTGGGAACTTTCCCAGAGAAATAATTTGACAAGCTTTATGTGATTGCCGTGCACTGCTGTGATACAAAGACAAAATGGTTGTCTCTTGATGCTGCTTAAAGTCTGTAGAGTAAGAAATTCTTAACTCTGATAGACTTTATCACTATGGTGGTCCAGAATTACCTGAAAGTGTTTTTTACCTACCAAATACTTGTATGGCATGGCCAAAGGATCCAAACCTATCACTAAATTGAATCCTCAAAGACTGTTTTTCTGCATCTCCTGATATGTAATGCTACGTATTTGATGATACTACCAACGTTCTGGATAAAGGGTTATCCTGATCTTCCTCCTGAATGGCATGACAGGTCAAGCTCTGGATTTAGGCACTTCAAGCGTTTCATAAAAAAGGAATAAATGCCCTCTCACTCGGTTCACTATATAGAAGCACATGATAGTGACTACTTCTTCTACTTTTGGAAAATTCATAACTGTACTGTAACTATACGTCACTCTTAGTCCTTTAACTATGTGTACTAATCTAGAGAGAATGCTTACTAACATCAGTGCAGACAGGCACATGACTAACTCCAGTGAATCAGTTTTCCTCACCTCACACAAACCTCTTCTCAGGATCTTGATAGTATCCAGGATTACAACTGCAGTAGAACCCTGTAGGGTTGAGATGCATTCTCGTGTCCACAAAGGTTCTTATCATCTTACATTCATCAGTTCTATGTAGAAATAATCAGGTTATAATGAACGTTGACATAATATATAAAGCAGCTAGCAAGTTTCCTGGATCTTTTTTGCTTATTAGCAAGATAAATATATAAAGAATTCTGCTGACCTGATGTTGTCCCAAGGATCAGACTGTTACTCATAGAGAAATACTGTTTGTTTACAGATCAGACATTAGTGTTTCTTAGAAGAGAACTCCTTTATGGTAGAAGCCAATTAGGCATTAACTTACTGTCAATTGTGTTGGAGAAATCTCAGCAGCGCTGCGTGTGTCATATTCAGCAGGAATTTTTCGCACGCCACAGTTGTGGGCTCCAAATGAGTGCTAAAGATAGGACAGATTGAAGAGTGTTATCACTTATCATTTCCACATTACCATAGCAGTTATTATGTTATAACAGTAAATAAAAAATGTAATCAATACATATGCTTCAAATGGGGTTATTTATTCCAGAGAAACGGTGGTCAAAATGTTATATTATGAGGCCTTAAATACAGAAGAAGGAATATTCTGATCATTATTCTCCTATGAAATAAATTATATTGATTTGATGATGTGCACACCCCTGCCAACGCATAGGTAATGGTGTAGTTGCAAATAGCGTCCTCCCCATGTCAGGATCTATCTGTGAGCCTGCCAACTCACCCAGAAGTTAATGTTAGGATAACTTAGTGTAAATTGCATGCGGTAGATTCTGCCTGGAAAGGCAACAGTTAATTGATATAAGTAATTATCCAATTATATTGCTGTATTTTGTGACCAGGTGGAGTATAAACCCCTGTGTGTGGGAGCACATGGTCTTGTGCACCAGTGCTGCCACTGGTACACCTTGTGCACCAGTGCTGCTACAGATACTGATCCAGGAACTGATCAGGAGCTACTAAACCCAGAGTTGCAGCTTTCACAATTGGGACCCAGTCTCCAACTCAACTATCCCAGCCTGCATCTACTATGAGGCTTGTGTAACTTCCTGCGGACACCCCTCCATGACCACTCCAATAACCAGAATCCAATGTTAAGTCGTGTTTTATCCGTTGCCTGCGGCTTGAGGTTCAATAAAGAACTATAGTTTATTTGCACAAGTTTGCCTCATCTATCCCTGGATATGGCTGCTTACCACACGATCTTCCCATCCATTACCCAAGACTCATCCTACGACACTCAGAGTTGACCCAGAGAAACCATACATCAGCCTCTCCCTCCTTATTTCTTGCACACCCACCCCACCTCCTGGAGACCTGCCAGGCTGTAGGTCAGCCCTCCAGTCCCCATACAAGCACCGTGACAACAGGTCATAGGGCCGCAATAGCAGGCAACTCCGGTATTCTGGGACCCGGTGCTGCCCCCAGGCCCACAAGAAAAGGCTAGGCCCCGGTGGGGGATGTTGCAAATGTCTTCAAGATAGTTTTGAATCAAAAATCATTCAAACATAGTTAAAGGGTAAAGGCTGTGATCCCTCCTGCTAAGCCTCGACAGCTCAAGGGCACACTGGATCGTTAGGCTAAAAATACAGGGACCTAAACACTGCAATGCAAAGAGCGCTTCTTCTGCTTGCGAACAGCAGCGCCAAACTATATTATAATTGATGTGGTCTTCAGTGCCACGGTTGCTCCCGCATCCTGTCTCGAATCACGGGTGTACCTGTTACCTCCGTCCACCCCTCACTTCCCTCCGCAGCACCTGACTTAACCTTCCCGACTCAGGCTCCCCACTGGACTGCGGTGTGCACGTGCCCCCGTCTCTTAGGGTATGCGTCAACGGACGGAAATTTAAAGGGCCAGCACACTGGTGATTGTTGCGCTGGCTAAACAGCTCCACTTTATAACCGGGACCTCCCTTCCTGCCCGCCGTATCTTTGTCTTACACCTTAGAGAAAGCTCTCCTGCGATATCTGAGTATTCTGGTTCCTGTTCTGTGTTCCTGTGTGTTTCCCATGTTTCTGTGTTCCTGTTCATCCCTGGTTCTCCGCGTTCCTGTGCCTGTTCCGTGTTTCCCCTCCCATCTGCTTGACCCTTCCCTTGCTGACCCCCGATTGGATTTGACCTTGGTCTCTGCACCTGCCCTGACCTGTTCCTGACCTGACCTGAGATTGTCTTCTAGTAAGTAGCTCGCCCTTGGCACCCGTGGAACGACCTGTGGTTACCCGCCGCAAGACCATCCCTGCTTTGTGGGGCTCTGGTGAAGATCAGTGCCACTTAGATTCGGTCCCGGTGTCGGCTAGACGACCTCCCCCGCGGTGGTCCAGAGGATCCACTAATCGAACCCTGACATTTAGGACTCATCACAATCATAAATTACTATGATTCTTACATCAATCAGACTCAACTCTTCTCAGTCTGTGAAATCCAGGCACCAATACACATATACAATGCACGTTTTGCTTTGACCTATTGCCCACGAGCAGTGTGATACCATTACTGACCATTTGTGCTGCAATGTAGGCTTGTCCTAATTATCTGCGTGAACCTTATAGACCGAACTGTTAGTTCTTCCTCACAGCTCTATTTCCCAAGCATCTCCCCCACTTGTTCCCCACCGTACCAGCTCACATTCCCCCACTAGCTCCCCTCATGTGTCCCACACCAGCAGCAGCTCCCCTCAAAGTGCTCCTCCAACTCAGTCTCCCCCTCACAAGTGCTTCTTCACAGCATCGTCGCCCTTACAGTGCTTCCAAAGCAGCAGCTTTTCCTTGCATGCCCCCAGTAGCCGCTCCCCTCACAGTGCCAAAGCTATTGTTGTTGGAACACAGAAGTAGGGTGTAAGAGAATGTGTGGGGGCACAGCGGGAAAAAATTGTGACAAACTCCCAATCATCTCGATGGTGGGATTGCCCTGAAATAATTGGGACTGGTCCCCCAATCCATACATTACTTGTGATAGAGGGCCTTATTCCACAGTATCATCTGTGCCATGATATGGGCTGCAAAGAGACCCTCATTTATACTTGAATTCCTCATTATGATTCTCTTGTTCCTTACTAATTATTACTATGGATAAACTCATGTTGTGGAATCCTATAGTGTTAACAATACTGTCCAGAAGGATAGCATTAATTATTTTTACTACTATATATAATATATATATATATATAAATTATATAATATATATATTTATATACTATACAAACACCACATTTATATATTTCTTCCTGAGTATGCCTATCCTAATGACACCCCTAGGTGCAGCGCCTGAAGTGCCTAATGGTAATTACATCCTTGCCTGTGGTGTATTTGTGTGTAAAATAATTGCAGCTTGCGTATTCATATATCACTTTGCAGATAATAGGACACATTATAAAAACACTGCAATGGGCAGATTGACCTGTGTAGTGTGCCCATTCTCTCATAATCTGGTGCCCTCTGCACTGCTGCAACCTTTTTTTTTGGTGCACCTTTAACCTGGGCCATGTGACACACTTCTGTCGGACTTTGCATGTATCTGGCGCAGGCTGACTGAGCACCGGAACACCCATTTCAGTGCGATATTTTGTGTGCACTGTGACAAAAAAAATTGTTGTCTTTTGCCACGCCGGTCCGCTATGAAATGTCCACAAAAGAAATTCGTCCATGACCAACCCATGTGTCCCTGGCGTTGCAATTGAACATTATAAAAAAAGACATTTCTGATACGAATACATGACAAACATGAAAAATTCACTACCAACATAAATCTCCAATCTTGACAAAAAAAATAATTCCTGCTAGCACTTTAATCATGGTTACGTCGTCTAGGGATAATAAAAAAAAGAACATTTGTGAACATTTTAACAGAGTTTGAACAATGATAGATCTGTAAGGTAGACTTTTTATTACCAGTCTTTGGTGGAATGAGGATGGTAAAGTCATAGTTTCTTCCTGGTTTGTAATGATCCTGGAAGCTGGAATTTAGCAGATAAAGGTAAGTAATATACGAGAATAAATACAGCCTACCTATTAAGAACTCTGACTTCTACTCCAGTTACGGACTGGATGACTTGATACATTTATGTACTTATAGTCCTGGCTACAATTTTGCACAGTTAGGTGTAATTAATGACTATTGTTATTCCGGTTCAGAAACCAACTTTTTAATCGTTCACCACTGAGTACAAAGTTTCGTCGGATACATGACAATACAGTTCGCTTACAATTTCACAAGAAAATACAGACAGCGTATCTTTATGTAACACCCTCCAGACATGCCGCTAAACTAATCAAGCAGAATATCCTCCTCTACTGCCTAGCTTTTTGATAGATATACATCAGCAATTAGTTTCCCCTATTTTCATTTCAGTTGCTGCCAGACATTCTGCAGGTTTGCATAAACAATAATGACTTTGCAACGATACTGATCATGGGATGCGATCAGGCTTTGGTCAGTGAACCTGACATTTTTCATCAGAGTTTCAATCAGTTTTAGTCAGATTTTGTTCATGTCTCAGTTGTTTCACGCAAGTTTTTAATGCATTTTTCAATGCATATTCAATCATTTTTCACATGCTGAAACGCACATGAAAAGGACCTCAGGACTGTCTAATCTTTGATGCGTGAAAAACCATTCACTGTCTTGAACTTGCATGTGTCTCAGAGTGCAGAGCGTTTATTGATGCATCCCGATAATGTTTTTTCCCGTGTGCTGATAACTTGTCAAAAGTAAGTCAGGGGTAGGGGCGGATGTTGAAAGTTTCTTAAAAAAACCGTTTGTGTGCGTGAAAGAATGCAAATCGAAAAAGCCCATGTATAAAAGGTCAGAGTGCAATCCAGTTTCTGCGCGTCCAAAAGCATGCAAGAACATGCTCGTGAAAAACGCAAGTTGAGAAGGGGCCTACCTTGGCGTTTCACAGTAATTGGATTTATGTTGTAAAATATGTTCTGCAGTAAACTGGTATACACAAAGTACTCCCATATGAGAAGAGCACAAAGGTTATTAAATAACCGATGGTACTATTTAATGCTCAACACAACAAGCACTGAAATGTCAATACTTACCATAGATCGGTTTATTCACACTGTAAACACAAATAAATAATTATAAGAGATTTTCTTTTTTACTGCATGTTGTCAAAATCATGCATATATGGTACAATTTCTCCAACAAACTCCAAACATACTGGTAGATTGAATGAATTGTGAGCCCCATTGGGGACAGAGACGATTTGGCAAGCTCTGTATGTAGCGCTGAGTACTGTGTAGCTATATAATAAAGAATTATTCTACAGGCAGTCCCCTACTTAAGAACACTCGCTTACATACGAGCCCTAGTTACAAACGGTACCTCTGATATTGGTAATTTTTGTACTTAGCCTTAGAGCTACAATGATCAGTTTATAACAGATCTCACAGGTTGCTGTAATGAGCTTTATGTTAATCCTGGTCATACAAACCCAACAATTTTTTAAAATCCAATTGGTCCCAAGACCAAAACGTTCTGTGGTTGGATTACATGATAAAATATACAGTTCCGACTTACATACAAACTCACCTTAAGCACAAAACCTACAGACCCTATCTTTACGGAACCCGTGGGACCTGGCTGTACATTATTACAAAATTATTCAGCACTTGTGTATATTTTGCCTAAACTGAAATAGTATATAACGTATATCTTCCAATTCAGGGAACCAATGACTTTAAACCACGGTTGATTCATTACTCCTTAGAGGTACAGTCACCCTGCCGTTTTTTTTGCCCACTGTACTGTATAGAGGAGGAGAGGGAGAGTATACCTCTCACCGTTGGGCGCTGTGCCCCATTGCTGTCTATGATTGACATATATCCGCCGTATATACGTCAGCCGTATATCTTCCCTCGTGTGGGCAGTTTTAATGTAGCCCTTACTATTTCACTTTTTGATATGGAACCACCATCAAAATACTGTACAGCAATGTAAATATTTTGCCCACTGTAGAATGACCATGTCACTATGTCTGATATAGCTCCCAAAAACATCTGGATTGGCACTCTGCTGCCTCTGTAGCTAACAGATCCGCATGACAACTGTGCGAGGCTGAAGCATGACACAGAGAGAGTTTGAGTATAGAATTTTTGTTTTACAGCCCCCACTATATTTTATATTTTATTCTCGACAATTGCTTTTATGTCTCTTCAATAGCATTCCAATAGCTACGCAGGCGCCCACGCCCCCAGGTGCTTTAAATGTTAAGAGGGTAAAGGCTTGTGATCCCTCCTGCTAAGCCTCGACATGCTCAAGGGCACACTGGATCGGTTAGGCTAAAAATACAGGGACCTAACACCTGCAATGCAAAGAGCGGCTTCTGCTTGGGACACAGCAGCGCCAAACTATATAAAATTTATGTGGTTGCTCCCGCGATCCCTGTCTCGGATCACGGGTGTACCTGTGTACCTCCGTCCACCCTCACTCCCTCCGCAGCACCTGACTTAACCTTCCCGACTCAGGCTCCCCACTGGACTGCGGTGTGCACGTGCCCCCGTCTCTTAGGGTATGCGTGCAACTGACGGAAATTTAAAGGGCCAGCACACTGGTGATTGGTGCGCTGGCTAAACAGCTCCACTTTATAATCCGGGACCTCCCTTCCTGCCCCGCCGTATCTTTGTGCTTACACCTTAGAGAAAGCTCTCCTGCGATATCTGAGTATTTCTGTGTTCCTGTCTCTGTGTTCCTGTGTCTGTGTTCCCATGTTTCTGTGTTCCTGTTCCCATGTTCCTGCGTTCCTGTGTCCCGTGTTCCTGTGTTCCCGCTCCCATCTGCTTGGACCTCCCGTTGCTGACCCCAGATTGGATTTGACCTTGCGTCTCTGCCACCTGCCCTGACCCTGTGCCTGAACCTGACCTGAGATTGTCTTCTAGTAAGGTAGCTCGACCTTGGCACCCGTGGAACGACCTGGTGGTACTACGCCGCAGCAAGACCATCCTGCTTTGTGGCGGGCTCTGGTGAAGATCAGGTGCCACTTAGATTCTGGTCCCGGGTGTCGGCTAGTACGACCTCCCGCGGTGGTCCAGAGGATCCACTAATCCGAACCCTGACATTTAGGACTCATCACATCATAAATCAATTACTATGATTCTTATCAATCATACTCAGCCGTTCTCAGTCTGTGAAATCCAGGCACCAATACACAGACAATGCAATTTTAGCCTTTGACCTATTGCCCACGAGCAAGTGTGATACAATTTACTGCCATTGTGCTTGCAATGTAAGCTTGTCTGAATATCTGGCTTGAACACTTATAGACCGGAACTGTTAGTTTCCTCACAGTGCTTTTCCAGCAGCATCTCCCCATCACTGTGTTTCCCCAGTAGCAGCTCCCTTCAGAGTGCCCCCCAGCAGCAGCTCCCCCTCAAAGTGCTCCTCCAGCAGCAGCTCCCCCTCAAAGTGCTTCTCTAACAGCATCTCGCCCTTACAGTGCTCCCAAAGCAGCAGCTTTTCCTCGCAGTGCTCCCCAGCGATTGTTGTTGGAACCAAGAAGTAAGGTGTAGAGGAGATGTGTGGGGCACAGCGGGAAAAAATTGTGACAAACTCCCAATCATCTCAGATGGTGGGATTGCCCTGAAAATAATTGGGACTGTCCCGCCAAATCCATACATGTACTTGTGATTAGGGCCTTATTTACAGTTCATGGCCTGAATATGGCTGCATAAGAGACTCATTTATACTTGATTATCATTATGATTCTCTTGTTCCAAAGTTGTTATAATTATTATGGGAAGTTTTAACAAAGTTGATCAAGGATAAAACTGTTATATTCATGAATTATGATCCCCAGATAATACACCACTATGACTCCCTTTCTCCCCTTTAGTATACTATAAACCCCTTTGTCCCCACTCCTAAAAAGCCATTGAGCTCTGTGTCATACGCTATAAAACACTTTTTTGACTCTTCTGTACTATAACTCAATGGTGTTCCATCCCTATAGTTTACAAAACAATGCCATTCTGTCAAGGATAGCATTATTTTTTTTTTAGAAGTTACTATATATATATATACACACATTTATATATTTCTCCTGAGGATGCCTATCCATAACTAGACACCCTAGGTGCAGGCCCTGAAGTGCCTAATGGTAATTACATCCTTGCCTGTGGTGTATTTGTGTGTAAAAATAATTGCAGCTTGCGCTACTTCAGTCAGTTTTGCAGATAATAGGACACATTTATTAAAACTGCAATGGGCAGTTTACCTGTGTAATGTGCCCATTCTTCATGAATCTGGTGCCCTCTGCACTGCTGCAACTTTTTTTTTGGTGCACCTTTAACCTGGGCCATGTGACACACTTCTGTCGGACTTTGCATGTTAAATCTGGCGCATGGCTGACTGAGCACCGGAACACCCATTTCAGTGCAGATATTTGTGTGCAGCTGTGACACAAAAAAAATTGTTGTCTTTTGCCACGGCCAGGTCCGCTATGAAATGTCCACAAAAGAAATTCCTCCATGGACCAACCCATGTGTCCCTGGCGTTGCAGACTGAACATTATAAAAAAAGACATTCTGATACGAATACATGACAAACATGAAAAATTCACTAACCAACAATAAATATACAATCTTTGACAAAAAAAATTAAATTCCTGCTAGCACTTTAACATTGTTACGTCTCAGGGATATAAAAAAATAAGATACATTTGTGAACATTTATAACAAGAGTTTGAACAAATGATAGATCTGTAAGGTAGACTTTTTTTATTACCAGGCTTTGGTGGAATGAGGGATGGTAAAGTCATAGTTTCTTCCTGGTTTGTAATGAATACTGGAAGCTGGAATTTAAGCAGATAAAAGGTAAGTAATATAGGAGAATAATATATAATGTTATTCTCCTGCTGTACTGTAAACTAGCTTTAAAGCTCTGGTCATTTTTGCAAGATATAGTAAAATCATGGCGAAACTTTTAGGTTCCCTCCACATAGTACATATTACGCACAGCACAATATAGTACCAGAGAAGTACAGTAGGCGGGATTTATTCAAACCCTCCAACAAGCCGCTAAAATAATCAGAAGCAGAAATCTGGTTCTGCTGCAGAATTACTGCAGCATGTCAGTTTGCTGCTGCAGACATTCTGCAGGTTTTCATTAAAACAATAATGACTTTGGAAACGATACTGATCAGGGTGCGATCAGGCTTTGGTCAGTGAAAACCTGACATTTTTCATCAGAGTTCAATCAGTTTTGAGTCAGAGTTTGTTCAGTGTCTCAGTTTTTCACGCAAGTTTTTAATGCATTTTTCAATGCAATTTCAATACATTTTTCACATGCTGATAACGCGCATGAAAAGGACTCAGGACTGGTCTATCTTTGATGCGTGAAAAACACATTGCACTTGCATTGAACTTGCATGTGTCTCAGAGTGCAGAGCGTTTTTGATGCATCTCCATAGATGTGTTTTTCACGTGCATGACTTGCAAAAGTAGAGCATGCTGAGATTGAAACGTGTGTTAAAAAAACGCGTGTGTGTGCGTGAAAAAGAATGCAAGTCTGAAAAAGCCCATTGATTACAATGGGTCAGAGTGCAATGCAAGTTCTGCGCGTCAAAAGCATGCAAAGAACATGTGCGTGAAAAACGCAAGTGTGAAAGGGGCCTAACTTGGCTTTCACAGTATGGAATGGATTAATATGTTTTCAAGTAAGTATCTGGGTATACACAAAGCTCCCATATGAAAGAGACAAAGGTTATTAAATTAACCGATGGTACTATTGAATGCTCAACACAACAAGCACTGAAATGTACAATACTTACCATAGATTCGGTTATATTTCACATGTACAGAAATAAATAATTAGAAAGATTTGTCTTTTTTACGCCATGTGTCAAAATAGCATGCATATATGGTACAAATTCACTCCAACAACTCAAATCCAACATTATGGTAGTTGATGAGATTGGTGAGACCCATTGGGGCAGAGACTGATTTGGCAAGCTCTGTAGCGCTGGGAGTAAATCTGTGTAGCTATAAATAAAGAATTATTCTTATTATTACAATTATTAGCATTGTGTATATTTTGCCTAAACTGAATAGTATATACGTATATCCTCTCAATTACAGGAACCATGACTAAACCACTTGATTCATTAACTCACTTAGGCTACATTCACACTTCCGTTGCCTGCTGTACTGTAGAGAGGGGAGAGGGAGAGTACCCTCTCACCGTTGGAGCTGTGAGCCCATTGCTGTCTATGGGTGACATATATCCGCCGTATATACGTCAGCCGTATATACTTACCACTCTGTGGCAGTGTGAATGTAGCCGTTACTATTTCACTTTTTGATATGGACCACTTCAAAATACTGTACAAGCAATTGTAAAATATTTGTCCACTGGTAGAATGACCATGTCACTATGTTCTGATATAGCTACCCAAAAAAACACTAGGATGGCACTGGCTGGCCTCTGTATGCTAACAGATATCCGGCAGTGACGAACTGTGCAGAGGCTGAGCAGGACACAGAGAGAGTTGAGTAAAAGAGTTTATTGTTTTACAACCCCCCACTATATTTATATTTTATTCTCGGACAATGCTTTTATGTATCTCAATAGCATTCCTGTTATGTGTTTTTGTTTTTACTGTAAATTAATGTAACACCAAGCTGCAGCAGCCCCCGCCCCAGGTCTTTAAATGCTCCTCCTTTATTACAATGGTACATACCTCACCCGGCACATTTATAGGTACACCTTCACGGCCTCGTCACTAACTTATTTCTAATTAAGCCAATCACATGTGCGGGCAACTCAGTACATTTAGGCATGTAGACATGGTCAGACATCTCTTGCAGTTCAACGAACATCAGTATGGGAAGAAAGGTGATCTGAGTGCCTTTGAACGTGGCCATGGTGTTGGTGCCAGAAGGTCTGGTCTAATATTTCAGAAACTGCTGATCTTTACTGGGATTTCAGCACAACCATCTCTAGGGTTTACAAGATGGTCTGAAAAGAAAAAAAAACCAGGAGCGGCGAGGTTCCACAATCCTTATTACACAATGTACCCACATCTTGATGGTACTTTCAGCAGGGATAATGCGCAATGTCATAAAGCTGGAATCATCTCAGACTGTTTTCTTGAACATGACAATGAGTTCACACATACTCAAATGGTCCTCACAGTCACCAGATCTCAATCCAATAGAGGATCTTTGGGATGTGGTGGAAGGACGGGAGATTCGCATCAGGATGTGCGCCGACAAATCTGCGGCAATGTGTGATGTCACATGTCAATAATGGACAAAATCTCTGAGGAATGCTTCCGCACCTTGTTGAATTCTATGCCACGAAGACTTGGAGCAGTTCTGAAGGCAAAAGGGGGTCCAACCAGTTATAGCATGGTGTTACCTAATAAAGTGCCGGTGGTGTAGAATGACAGTGCCATTTTATGTATTTTATGTTATGGCTTATATAATAATCACAGAACTGCACAAAGGCGATATAACATATACATACAATTGAGGAGTAGGACACTGATTCAAAGACACTTCCAGATACCTGCAAATAATTGATTTTAATCGTGGCACCAGTGTTAATTTCCTTTATTATGTCGCCAACACTATTAACTGGCTTTAAAAAAAATGGTGTGCCATTTCAAAGTGACTGAAAACCCTTCGGCAGCAGGTTGTCCAGATGAAGCCAAAAGGGAGACCCTTTCAGCCATGGCAAGAAATGTTGGCGTTTTGAAGTCCACACGAAGAAACCTGGTCACCCTTGAAAAAGGACCAAATGCAAGAGAGACAGAAAAATTGGAAGAATGGAGATATTTCGCCTGAGCCGTGCTGCCCTTAAAGTCTACAGTGAACTTGGTAATGGAATAATTGTTTTCTATTTTTATAGAATGGACATTTTAGACGCAGGATATATGCGTATATTTATGATTTTGTTTATTCATTTTTATATGAATTCTCGAAAGGGAAGCATTTGAACTTTACCAATTTTTCATATTTTTTTACAACTTTTTTACAGGGTAACTTGAACCGTCATTGCATGTTGATCAGCATCATTATATGATGTGATGGTCACAGAGGATATGTTCATTGACCAAGACATTCATGAATGGCATGTTGAAGATGGAAATGTTTTACCTTTAAAGGGAATGGATGTGATTAGGCAAATGTAACTGCGGTATTTAAAGGACACCTGTCATCAGGTCTGTGTCACTAGTCTGTAACCTTACCTGTTGGAGCAGCTCCACAAAGATTCCATCCCAGCCTTTATCTCAGTCAATTCATACATTAATCATTGTAAAATATCTTTTCTTTATATGTAAATGATTGGGCTGGGTCACATGATAGAGGCAGTGATGTCACCCCTGTTACCCCTCCCCTCGCCTCCCCCTGCTCATGTCCTGTGGTGTAATGTATAGTAAAGCGTTGCTAGTGGTGTGCTGCACTCCTCCTAATACACAGACTCAGCTACACAATACTGACTGCTCTGCTATAAACATGCTGCCTGGAGCAGTTGATATCTTTCCTATACATACACAGGCTGCAGGGGTGTTGGCCACCAGCCATGGAGCAGCCAGTTACATTAGAGGAGCGTGCGTCAAGCCTGGGTTGTGTCTGTGCTCCACTCATGAATAAAGGTGGACCGCTTGAATATGCTAATCACGCATTGGACATTTCACAGGTCATTTGCATACAGCTTAGGACCTCATGCTTGGTTTACATGCCTGTATGGGCAATTGACAGCGGGTTAGGAGCAATGCTCGCTATGCAGTCAGTTAATGAAAATATATTTAGTTTAAGGGGGTGATTTTGCAGTATGGGTTCTCTTAAGGGTTTTAAATCCAAATCAAGCTGAATAGTTTAATGGATTTTCCTGTGGAACATAGATACACTATGCGGGGCATTACTCAGTCTTCTATGGCATTTCTGGATCAGAAGAGCCATTGAAATACATCCACACTTTCTTCAAGAACATTGCAATATTTTCACGTTGCACCACCTCCATGGCCATGTGGAGAGGGGAGGGCGCTGCCTTGGCGGTGAGTGGGCAAACCGGGTGTTTTTCTGCCCCCCAAAAATCTTGTCAAATAATAGTTTTTTACAAAAACAGATCTGTCCCAACAGATACACCGAGAGACCCCTGCATGGCCTTTACCAACCACAATTTCGCAATTTCCCCCAGTAGTTTGTGAAAAGAAAATGCAGTGTTGTTGGTAAGACATAGGAACTAATACAGTATATGTAACACAAATAGCCAGTTTCCAAATATTACTATTGATTTGTATATATTGATTTGTAAGGCGCTTGGAACTTTTGATGGAGGCTATATAAGATAAAGATTATTATTATATACCTTTCTCTATTGGTATAGAGGTTATTTCATAAGTTACTCCATTACACACCAGTACATTATTATAGACTGTTTCTGTTAATCCTATTCTAACCCCAGTTTGCCGGTGTCCGATTATTTATCCAAAATTTTACTCTCTTTAGTAGTATGTTGTGAAATGATCGTGAACATAGTTTGCAACTCATTTAACCCATTTGCACACCACAATGTAAACTAACATTGGCGAGCGCTGTGGGATCTGGACCATTTAGACGAGGCGCAGGAGATGACGGCCTGCAATGCGGTGTAACATTGTGAGAGCACCCTTGGAGCTCTTCTAGAGGTACGTCAGCAATATGAGAAATGCCATGTGATGTTACCATGTCCTAATGAACGGACAAGTCGGTCATTCAGCCATGGTGCCAGCAAATGGAGGGGATCTAATAGCACCTTCAAGAGGTTCGGGTAGTTGGCTCAGATCCAACTAGGTGGTGTTCGCCAGTTCAGAGACAGTTGCATACAAAGCAGCGCAGCAGAACTTTTGCAACCAGTAGTGAGGAATGGTCCTTTACAGTCTGGTGCCAGAATTCACGCCACTTGTGTCCAAAGGCGTAGTTCGTTCTCATTTGTGTACACAGTATTGGGACCTCTTTGGGGAGAAATATTTCTAAGGGGTACCAAATCGAATACTGCACTGAGTCTCCCAGAGGGAAGGCTAATACTATACTATCAGATGGGTTTGGAGCGACATTGTCCTCCACATGAATGGAAATGTCTGAGACGGTTTGAACTTTGGAGTTCTTGAGGCAGGGTAGTAGGTTTTCCAGTTAAAAGACTATTTGTAGACTCATAGGATCAATTCCATTTCCTGTATATTCTAGTTAGACTATCCTCATGTTATCGTATGTAATACTAGTTGTTTCCCTTGGGGAGGTTTTAAAAAGTGTCTCAGAGCAATTAAATCGTTGTGGAATTTGGAACTGATGCGTTGTTTTTGGGAGTTGGGTGGACATTTCGATCTTAGACAATGAGGGAATGATTGTGGTCTTTTTGGTCCCTTACTATACCATTCTTGGTGACTTGTTATTTGCACATTTATGATATCTACTATTGGTAAAATCCGATAAGCTTGTATTGATATATGTTGATCATTTAGATTTTTGCATTTGTTGTGTAATATAATATTCTTATTTTAGATTTTTGTAATTTTTCACTCGGGAGGTATTTTGTCTGGATTTGTAGTGGAGGTCCTATTTTGGGACACGAAAAAAAAAATGGCATTTTTGTGGGCGTGACACAAAAATCTTGTTAAACCGCACAAATGAAAATAATCTGGGATTGCCCAAACAAAGTAAAGAGGCTCAAAACCCATTAAACTAAATTGTGCCCCAATATATTTCAATTACGGTGTCAAGGTGGATGATGGTTATGCTTAGTGTTAACTACTTAGGGGAGTATGTGGTGGTCTAAAGAACTAAGTATAATGGACTAAGCAAAACTAAGCAAGGGTGAAGTCTATCCAGGGTCAGCTCCAGGTTTCCAAGGTTTTTTTAAGGACCCTGGGCGAACAGAGCCTCATTAGACGCCCACTTCAGTGAACTCACAGTCTCTGTCCCTAAAATATTCCTATTTATCATACCAAATAGTCCTCATCATGGTTCTTTATATACAGCCCCATCATGGTTATGTATGTTAAGCCCCCTGACACCCTATGGATTCATTAGATATAGCTACCTCACCCCAATGGATTCATTAGTACCACCCCCAGCAGCTCGGTGCCCTGACACTATTGCCCAGGTATGCCCAGTGCTGAAGCTTTTTCCCTGAGTCTAACCCTTGAAACCTTAATTGAAATTAGTTTTCTACCTTTCCTTGAAGGCTTCTGCTCTTATGATTTCTTCAACAATTTCCGAAAGCTTTAGTGTATCCTTCTTTCAGCCTTCTACACGGATCACTTTAACAAAGTCCCATTTCATGCCACTCTATGACGAATTATTATGGATATTTATGTACTGAATTTAGAAAAGACTGATAGTTTACCTTCGTTAGAATCATTTTGGTATCTTTTGAGGGTGGATGATTCTGGGAATTTAGAGAGGGGACCCACATCAGGAATTCTTGGGATGAATACCTGCTGGTCCCCCAATCTGGCTGCATAACTGCAGAGTGATTTCACTTTGACCACTGAATCATAAACGTAATGATGGTGCTGAAGATGTGATAAAAAAAAAAAAAAAAAAAAAAAAAAAACAAAAAAAAAAAAACAAAAAAATAAAAAACTTTCCAGCGGGTGCAGATCTCTGCAAAAGATTCTAAAAGAAAATAAAGAAGGAGTTTAAAATGTTACAAAGTACCTATGGTCTTTATAGTTATAAAGGAAAGGTATGGGAGATAGTTGTCCATTCCTACCTGTTCAACCTCAGCTGGGACACGCTTCACATTGAGGACCCCAAGCCTTTCCAACACTACAGTCAACATAACTGTTGGAGTCATTCGAATAGAAAAGCGATGCTGACATTGTCCTTCTGTGACCTATTTAGCCTGTAGCCAACTTTCACATCAGACTTCTCCTCTATGAGATGAAACTATTGTAGTTTATTATGCTGTTATAAAATAAATCTCATAAATTATTTATCACATTACAAAGCTTGTTTAAAATCTTTCAGCACACTCTTAGAAATGGTGCTAAATGGGAGGCAATGGGTTAACGTGAAATATCTTTAATAATAATTAAAGGCTGTATTTATATGCACCAGCATATTCCACAAGTGCAAGTAAAGATCATGAGTATACATATATAAAATTACACGAATGATAACATAATTAAAAAAAACAATAGGAATTAGGGCCTGTTTGTAGAAGGGGTGACCAGAAGGTATGAGGATGAAGGGGTGACACAGAAGTATGAGGTAGAGGCCTAACTACCACTAGTCCAACTTTCCCTCCTACCGTATGCCCCACTCCTATTAGCTTGTATTGCAAACCCTTACCGTGGTGGTACTCTGGGATCACATTTCTGATATGCATTTTTAGCACTAGCACTTTTCTCACCATTTGTATTTGTTTATACATCTTGGCACTTACACTTTGTGGATTGCAGATCTTTACAACAGAGCACTTGAGCGATAACCACTCATAATATACATAGATTGCACAAAGGAGGACAGGTAGCATAGTTTAAATTGTACCCATTTGGGTTCATGTTTGTATTGTGTACCTGAGGTAGGCTGACTGTATGTTAAATAAATGCTTTTAAATGTATGTCCTTATTTTTGGTTTGTTGCCTAATAAATGTCTAATGTTTGGATTTATCCTAATTGAGCTCGACTTTTTGTGCAATCCTTTGTATTCTTGAGTTAGATATGTGTTTGTTTCACAGCTCTTTTTACCTTTCGACTGGTTGTGTAATCGGTTTTTATATATACAACTATTTCCATATGTATTGACTGCATAATCATACAGGGAGTGGGGAACAGGGAGTAACATTTTATTCATTTTCAACTCTCCTATAGCCATTTTCCTACAAATTTTTGACTGTTCAAACCCAATTTAGGGCTCACTCAGATGGGTATTTTTGACATCCATTTGTCTATCCATAGTTTTTTAGCATACAGGACTGATTGATTTCCTATCACATGTCCTGTTTTTTTTCATGGATGTGGCAGATTGTGAGATGACATCCGTATGTGGTCTGGTTTTTCTGAATGTGCTAGGCCAACCAGGGGGTAGGCCGTGAAATAGATTAGAAATCCATCCATATTTTTTGTAATATGGAAAAGAAGTATATAACGGATGTGAAAAACTCATAAGTATTGCACGCGAACCATCACACATTTTTGCAGACACAAATGGAACACCCATTTAATGACCCTTGCCTGTTTTTTTATGTACTTTGAGAGCAATATTCAGTTAGGGAAATCATCCATTATAATGCGTTGATTTTAAAACGATAACATAAATTGGAATTCATAAAACAATAAATGGAGACTCACGTGTACAGCGCATCTGAGAAGTAGATTAAAACATATCCATGTTTACTGCACATTGAAGCTTCCTTGTTGGGTTCAGACAATCGCCATTTGGCATACTCCTTTGCATATGCACTCATTTTACTGTAGGAGGAGAAGTACAGTAAACCAGAGTTAACATACACTAATAGGATGTTGTTCTCACTATTGTGACATGAAATCAAAAATAAACCTTTCCCAAAATAGAGAAATACAGCATAGTTGTAGAGTGCATTTACTGGCGGACGTTTCCCATTGAGGGCTCAGTGGCAGTAAAGGACCAAGGAGGAGTAGAATAAAGCAACTAGCGAAAGTAGCAGGGGCCAAGAGTACCATCTTGGAGGGGGAGGGTTACAAGTCCACAAGGTGGAAAACAACCTGTTATTTTCTTAACAACATCCAATATGGTGCCCTCTAGATATGCTCGTGAGACACCCTGTCATGGTCACTCAAAGGTTGTGAATTACATGGTGATGTAGTATCTGAATGACACATATCTGGTAGTGGTACCTTTCCATGTAGATTTCTGGGTGGTAAACTGGACATGTGGCCAGTAGCTTGCCTCTATGCTTTAGAGATGCTGGCCTCCTTGTGGCAGGTGTCCTATCCGGCACAATGGGGGGGGCCATCGAATGCGCTGAATGAGTGGCTACCTTCTCCTCTGCCTCTTACACTTTACAACAACCGCCAAATCCACCTCCTCTGGACTTCTGATCCTTGTCTAAATTATATTTTATTTGTTTAACTTATCTGGCCTGGTTTCTCCAGGTCATTCTTTTGGGCAGTGAGAGTCTACCATCACCATAGACAGGGTCCTTACTGTAGGAACTTGCCGCAGGAGTTTGTTAAGCGTATCTTTGTACGTGTTCAAGGCCTGGATACCCTTGATGACGTTTTCCACCTTATATACTATGAACACTGATGATGTCACTCCCAGCCAATCACAGGCATTCTTAGGGCTGTAAGTTGCTTTATTGCTACTTCACGGTAATTTTAAGCATTCGAACTCTTTTTCCCAAACCTGGGTCCTGAACAGCAGCTTTTGTTCGGCATCCAGGGTGCGGAACCCACCAAATTCCGTACGGACCCGAATTTGTGATGCTTGTGGTTCCCTCATTCACTAGTCCTGACCCTGAATACTCTTTTTAATATTAACATAGTATTGATAGAAAAATCCTGAACTTCCTATCACATATATATGCCACCCATCAGCCACCAATTAGGTGAGAGCTCAATGCAGTTTATTTCTATAGGTATATCTAGACAAACACAGGTGTAACATAATGTTTTATTCACATTTTACTCAAGAATTGTTAATAAAGGTGTGATCTTGGCGGTTAAAACAGTGAAATGTATTTGCTTAGTTTTGTACATATATAGTCCACAAAAGACTCTAAATTCAAAAGCAATTGTAATTATAATAAAATCATCCGCCTGCCAATACACTCACATTACTCATAAAATGTGTCTTGCAAGTTAAAAACCATATAGCCAGACAGTGTATATAACATTATGAGGTAAAAGAGTTTAACCTCGTTACCCAGGAGCACTGGTTTTAGATATTTCCTGGCAGTGAGTGACTTTGAGTCTTTATACGCTGAGGCAGTCTGAACCAAGCTTGCCCCGGAATGGGTTGCAGTTTATGTGTGCCAGATCGTTAAAGCAGCACAAAATGTTTGTATACTCATCGTACATATGCATGACCGGTTAATACACCTCTCGCAGCCGCATCCCCCGCCGCTATTGTCCCGTGATTTTTCTTCCAACTGCCTGGAAAATCTGAATCCAAATCTGAGGAGAAGTGGAAAAAAAGAAAGGGAGGGGATGAGGAAGGGATAGGTTATATACAGGGAAAATTGATCCTGCGTTCTCCGCCAAACCTGCTGAACCTTTCTCATGGGTTGTTGATTTCCAGAACTTTTCGCTCTGCACAAAGTTTAGCAGTTGTCGTAACCAAATGTAACAATACAGATTTTTAGTTAGAGAAATAGTCAAAAAAAAAAGCCATAGAAGAATGTCAATGAAAACGTGTGCAAGATCAATATAATCTTAAGCATCTCAATACCAAGCTCGCGCATCCTAATATGCCTGAGCTGATTCCCTTGGGCCATTAGTGGTTACTCAGCCTTTCCCTGGCAAGCTCTCCATATTAAGCCTCTTCCTACAGTCTCTGGACTACGAAGCCGCTTTAGCTCTCCCCAGTATTCTTCACTATTTACAGTCACCAAAAATCTATTTTGAACGTTTTTAAAATGTTTATCTGCCTACATTTTTGCTCTCATATTTAATGTCACTTTAGTAATTCATCATACACTTAGCAAATGTAAAATGTAGCAAGTGTAAAAGTGTTGAGGCAAGTGTAAAGTATTCTAATGTTATATTACAGCTGCAAGTTTACTACTAGGGGGAATTTGCTTGAACAATCTAGGATTTTAGTTTAAATTGTGTGCAACATAAGCAAACTTTTTCGGGTATTCACATTGGCGTGTGTTGGGCTGTGCGTCCATTGCACTCCATGTGCTTACTCTCCGTTTTTGCTTCATTTTGTCTCCGGCGTCCAACAAAAGAATGAAGGTTTAACACTGCTTTGAAAAACATGAAAACTGGTTTATCTCATACCAATGAAAACAAACTGGTGCCGGACAATTTTTCCATAGACAATGGATCACTGAAAAAAAGTCATATGAAACACCCCATGAAACCATGGCGTGTGTGGGGCATCTGTGAAAATCCTGAACCAAGGAGTGAAAACCAACACCAATCAAAAAGCACCTAAATACAACCAAGTGTGAAAATATTCAAAAATTTGTGAAAAAGACAAAAATGATAAATTGTGTTTATGGATTCATTGGTTGTTACATCTATGTACCACACTTTATTGTCATCATCTGCAATATTAGGTTCATCCGTTGTAATAACAGCAGTCTGTGTGCTTTATAGTGCACCTTCTTCCAAAATTTTTTCAATATTAAGATTGGTCCCTTTAGGTTGACTCATCTTAATCTGGTTGTGGTGGTAGACATTTATACCGGATATTCATCCGTTCTTCTTTGAAATAATAGAAAGCAAATTTAAAGTAGAGCACTTTTTAAAAATTCTATGCTTGTTTCACTACTTGTTCTGTTTATTTTAATTTCTTTTAAATCGTAAAAAACTTTTTCCAAATCTTCTTAGTAGCTTTTCAAATGTAGTTGGATGCAATAAATCACCTAAAAATCAGGTGAATGCCATTCAATTGCATTCAAACGCCAAGCAAGGATGTGAAACTGTAACTGTCACACATCTACATGCTCATCCATGAACAGACATAAGGAGCGCATAAAGATGAATCTGTAAGACCCCTTTTATACTGCCGTTTTTCACGCAGTGCTTTCGGTATGCCTTTTGACGTGCCAAACTTGCATTGCACTCCTGACCCATTGGGGCACATTACTTACCCGGCCCTTTTATTTTTTTTCGCGATCCAGAGCGCGCGTTCTCTGCAAGGTTCAGGGTCCGTGGATTTACTATGTAGTTCCTCCGCGTCCCCAGGGCGCTGCTGCACAGCGCCGAAAATAACTCTAACAGCCCCGGAATGCACAATCCCATAGAAGGTGAAGGTGAGCGCTCCCCAAAGCGACACATTTTTCGGTTTTTAAATGCGGCGGTTTTCCGAATACGTCGTGTTTTCGTTCGGCCACGCCCCACCCCATTTCTGTCGCGCGCATGCCGGCCCCGATGCGTCACAACTATCGCGTGCCTCCTAAAAACCGGGGCAATTATGTACAAGCGGCGCAAATCGGAAATATTCGGGAACACGTCGGGAAAACGCGAATCGGTGCCTTAGTAAATGACCCCATTTGTAATCAAACTGCTTTGTCAGACTGCATTTTTTTTTCACGCACACTTTGTTTTTTAAATGCGCTTTTAACTCTCAGCATGCTTTACCCCACAGCATTAAAATATTTGAGAAATGTATAGCTGACTAGGAGTCAACCCTATAATTAGTTCTTTTATTGGGGTGTTACTTTTTATGTTATATTTAATTAGATATCAGTTTCCATTGGCTGTCAACTACCATATACAACATGACTCCGACAATCAAATATGTGAGTACCACGGCATCTAAGAATTTTAATGTCAGATCACATAGTTCCTTTGGTCTGGGGAACTTTCCCAGAGAAATAATTGACAAGCTTTATTGTTTGTGCCGTGAATTGCTGTGATACAAAGACCAAAATGGTTGTCTCTTGATGCTGCTTAAAGTCTGTAGAGTAGAAAATTCTTAACTCTGATAGAACTTATATCTATTGGTGGTCAGAATACTGAATGAAATGTTTTCCTACCAAATATATGTATGGCATGCCAAAGGATCCAAAACCTATCACTAAATTGAATCCTCAAAGACTGTTTCTGCATCTCCTGATAATGTAAGCTACCGTATTGATGATACTACCAACGTTCTGGATAAAGGGTTATCCTGACTTCCTCCTGAAGGCATGACAGGTTCAAGCTCTGGATTTAGGCACTTCAAGCTGTTCATAAAAAAAGGAATAAAATGCCCTCTCACTCGGTTCACTATATAGAAGCACATGATAGTGACTACTTCTTCTACTTTTGGAAAATTCAAACTGTTACTGTAACTATTACTGTCACTCTTAGTCACTTTATACATATGTGACTAATCTAGGAGACTGCTTACAAACATCAGTGCAGACAAGGCACATGACAACTCCAGTGGAATCAGTTTACTCACCTACACAAACCCTCTTCTCAGGTCTTGATAGTATCCAGGATTACAACTGCAGTAGAACCCTGTAGGGGTTGAGATGCATTCTCCGTGTCCACAAAGGTTCTTATCATCTTACATTCATCAGTTTCTATGTAGGAAATAATCAGGTTATAATGAACGTTGACATAATAATAAGCAGCTAAGCAAGTTTCCTGGATCTTTTTTGCTTATTAGCAAGATAAATTATAAAAAGAATTCTGCTGACCTGATGTGTCCCAGGATCAGAACTGTTACTCATAGAGAAATACTGTTTGTTTACAGATCAGACATTAGTGTTTCTTAGAAGGAACTCCTTTAATGGTAGAAGCCAATTAGGCATTAACTTACCTGTCAATTGTGTTGGAGCAATCTCAGCCAGCGCTGCGTTCGTTCATATTCAGGAATTTTCGCACGGCCACAGTTGTGGGCTCCAAATGAGTGCTAAAGATAGGACAGATTTGAAGAGTAGTGTTATCACTTATCATTTCCACATTCACATAGCAGTGATTATGTTATAACAGTAAATAAAAAATGTAATCAAATACATATGCTTCAAATGGGGTTTATTATCCAGAGAAACGGTGGTCAATCGGTTATATTATGAGGGCCTTAAATACAGAAGAAGGAATATTTGATCATTATTCTACTATGAAATAAATTATATGATTTGATGATGTGCAACACCCCCTGCCAACGCATAGGGTAAGATGGGTTAGTTGCAAATAGCGTCCTCCCCATGTCGGATCTATCTGGTGAGTGCGCTGCGCAACTCACCCAGAAGTTAATGTTTTGTGATACATAGTGTAAATTGCAGCTGTAGATTCGCCTGGAAAGGCAACAGTTAAATTGATATAAGTAATTATCCAATATATTGCTGTATTTTTGACCAGGTGGAGTATAAACCCCTGTGTAGTGGGAGCACATGGTCTTGTGCACCAGTGCTGCCACTGGTACACCTTGTGCACCAGTGCTGCTACAGATACTGATCCCAGGAACTGAGTAGGAGACTCTAAACCCAGAGCTGCAGCTTTCACAATTTGGACACAGCTCCAACCAACTATCCCAGCCGCATCTACTATGAGGTTGTGTACATTCCTGCGGAAACACCTCCATGCCCACTCCAATAAACCAGAATCCAATGTTAATCGTGTTTTATCGTTGCCTGCTGCTTGGGTCAATAAAGAACTATAAGTTTATTTGCACAATGTTGCCTCCATCTGATCCCTGGATTATGGCTGCTTACCACACACGAGCTTCCCCATCCATTACCCAGAGACTCATCTACAGACACTCAGGAGTTGACCCAGGAGAGAAACCAATACAATCAGCCTCTCCCTCCTTATTTCTTGCAACAACCCACCTCCTGGAGACCTGCCAGGCTGTAGGTCAGCCCTCCAGTCCCCATACAAAGCACGTGACAACAGGTGACATAGGCCGCAATAGCAGGCAACTCGGTATTCTGGGACCCGGCTGCCCCCAGGCCCACAGAAAAGGCTAGGCCCCGGTGGGGGATGTTGCAAATGTCTTCAAGGATAGTTTAGAATCAAGAAAATATTCAACATAGTTAAGAGGGTAAAGGCTGTGATCCCTCCTGCAAGCCTCGACAGCTCAAGGGCACACTGGACGGTTAGGCTAAAAAACAGGGACCTAACACTGCAATGCAAAGAGCGCGCTTCTGCTTTGCGGAACAGCAGCGCCAAACTATATTAATATTGATGTGGTTTTTCAGTGCCACGGTTGCTCCCGCGATCCCTGTCTCGATCACGGGGGTACCTGTGTACCTCGTCCACCTCACTCCTCCGCAGCACCTGACTTAACCTTCCCGACTCAGGCTCCCCACTGGACTGCGGTGTGCGTGCCCCCGTCTCTTAGGGTATCGTGCAACGACGGAATTTAAAGGGCCAGCACACTGGTGGATTGGTGCGCTGGCTAAACAGCTCCACTTTATAATCCGGGACCTCCCTTCCTGCCCCGCCGGTATCTTTGTGCTACACCTTAGAGAGAAAGCTCTCCTGCGATATCTGAGTATTTCTGTTTTGTGTTCTCTCTGTGTTCCTGGTCTGTGTTCCCATGTTTCTGTGTTCCTGTTCCCATGTTCCTGCGTTCCTGTGTCCGTTCCTGCCTGTGTTCCCGCTCCCATCTGCTTGGACCTCCCGTTGCTGACCCCAGATGGATTGACTTGCGTCTCTGCCACCTGCCCTGACCCTGTGCCTGAACCTGACTGAGATTGTCTTCTAGTAAGGTAGCTCGACCTCCTTGGCACCGTGGAAACGAAGACCTGGTGGTACTACGCCGCAGCAAGACCATCCTGCTTTGTGGCGGGCTCTGGTGAAGATCAGGTGCCACTTAGATTCTGGTCCCGGGTGTCGGCTAGTACGACCTCCCGCGGTGGTCCAGAGGATCCACTAATCGAACCCTGACATTTAGGAATCCTCACATCATAACAATTACTATGATTCTTATCAATCATACTCGCCGTTCTCAGTCTGTGAAATCAGGCACCAATACACAGACAATGCAAATGTCTTTAGCCTTTGACCTATTGCCCACGAGCAAGTGTGATACAATTACTGCCATTGTGCTTGCAATGTAAGCTTGTCTAAGTATCTGCTTGACACTATAGACCGAACTGTTAGTTTCCTCACAGTGTTTCCAGCAGCAATCTCCCATCCATGTGTTCCCCAGTAGCAGCTCCCTTCAGAGTGCCCCCAAGCAGCAGTCCCCTCAAAGGCTCCTCAGACAGGCTCCCCTCAAGTGCTTCTCTAACAGCATCTCGCCCTTACAGTGCTCCCAAAGAAGCCAGCTTTTCCTAGCAGTGCTCCCCAGCGATTTGTTGTTGGAACCAAGAAAGTAAGGTGTGTAGAGGAGATGTGTGGGGCACAGCGGGAAAAAAAATTTGTGACAAACTCCCAATCATCTCAGATGGTTGGGATTGCCCTGAAAATAATTGGGACTGTCCGCCAAATCCATACATATACTTGTGATAAGGGCCTTATTACAGTTCATGGCATGAATATGCTGCATAAGAGACCCATTATACTTGATTATCATTATGATTCTCTCTTGTTCCTACTCAATATTTATATATTACTCAATGGTGTGACCATCCTATTAGTTTACAAATTTGTCCAAGGATAGCATTAAATTTTACTCTATATATAGATATATAATTAATATAAATATATATAATATATATATCACATAACACACACATTATATATTTCTCCTGAGGATGCCTATCCATAACTAGACACCCTAGGTGCAGGCCCTGAAGTGCCTAATGGTAATTACATCCTTCCTTGGGTGTATTTGGTGTAAAAAAATTGCAGCTGCGCTACTTCAGTACGTTTGCAGATTAATAGACACATTTACTAAAAACAAGTGATACTGCACTGATGCGGCAGCTGTTACATGAGATGGGTAAAGAATGGGCCATATACTTTCATGAATGACTAATACGGACAAGGGCGGGGGCGAGTAGGCCTCCTGCACTGATGCAACTTTGTATTGAGAAAAGGGATGTGCACACTTTAACCTGAGGCCATGTGACGACACTTCGTCAGGAAGATCTGCAGAGTGAAATCTGGCGCGGAAAGGCGAGACACACGGAGGCTGGGACAGGGGGTAGAAGGGGGAGTTAGAGCAGAGACTGGGGAGCAAACGTGGAAACCCATTTAAGTGCAGTTATTTGTGTGCAGCTGTGTAACAAAAAAAATGTTGTCTTTGCCACAGCCAGGTCCGCTATGAAATTCCAGGCAGAGCAGCGAGAAATAATTCCTCAACTCTGGACCCAAAAGCCCCTGAGGTACGCCTGGACGTTGCAAGGAAGAAACAGGAGAATAGAGGAAGGATGTAAAAGGGGGGGGGGGGAAGGAAAACAGTGTAGGGGATGTAGTAAAGAAAAGTAAGGGAGGCCGAGATTGACAAGGGGCGGAAAAAGAGTGAATACGAATACATGAACAAACATGGAAACAATTCATCGCTAACCAAAAATAAAAGATGATACAACAGTCTTTGAAACAAAGGGAAGAAAAACAAAATGAAATGGCTCGAGGAAGGGCACTTATAAACATAGGTCACGGTCTCAGGGAGTATAACAAATAAGAAATAAACATATAGGGAGCAGAAGACGGGAAGTGATGGAAGGAGGGTGACACAAAAATTGTATATATACTAAAGAGATCTTGAACAAATAATAGATCTGTAAGTAGACTTTTTTTATTACGACGGCTTGCTTTGGTGGAGAGGATGGAGGGTAGGTAAAGTGGGAGCTAGCTTAATATCTGGTTTGTAAATGACATACTGGAACGCTGGAATTAAGCAGAGAGATAAAAGGTAAGTAATACTAGGAGAATAAGATAAGTAATGTCTATTCTCCTGCCGGGTACTGTAGATAGCTTTAAAGACTCTGGTCATATTTTTGCAGATATAGTAAATCATGGCGAAAACTTTTAGGTTCCCGCCACATAGTACATATACGCACAGCACAAGGTATAGTACCAGAGAAGTACAGTAGGCGGGATTATTCCAATAAACACCTCAACAAGCCGCTCTAAAATTAATCAGAAGCATGAATCTGGTTCTGCTGCAGAATTACTGCTCGCATGTCAGGGTTTGTGCTTGCAGACAAATTCTGCAGGTTTTCTTAAGAACAATAAGGACTTTGGAAAACCGATTACTGATCAGGGCAAGGGCGATCCAGGGGGCGTTGAGTAAGTGAAAAAGGCCTGGACATTTTTTCATCAGAGTTCAACAGTTTTCAGTCAGAGGTTGTTAGTGGCTCAGGTTTTCACGCAAGTGTTTAATGTCATGTTTCAACTGCAAATTTCAATGGACGCTTTTTCAGAAATATGGATAACCGCACATGAAAAAGGAATCCGGAAAACTGGTCTATCTTTGAGCAGGGGGTGAATAAAACCACGATTGCACCTTGCATTGCAAACTTGCATTGTGTCTCAGAGGGAGGCAGGAGCGTTTTTGATGCATTCTCCTGATGTGTTTTTCAAGGTGCATGGGACTTGCAAAAGGTAAGAGCATGTGAGGAATCGAACGTGGATTAAAAGTATAAAAAACACTGGTGTGCTGGTCTAAGTGTGAAAAAGAATGCAAAGTCTGAAAAAGCCCATTGGACTTAAGCAATGGGTCAGAGTGCAATGCAAGTTCTGCGCGTCAAAAGCATGCAACAAAGAACAGTGACGCGGTGAAAAAAACGCAAGTGTGAATAGGTTTGTTGTTTTTATATGTATTTTATTGGCTTTCAAGGAGGAATGGATTTATATGTGTTAGTAAGTATATGGGATCTAACCAAGCTCCACCATATGAAAAGAGACAAAGAAGTATTTAAAATTAACCGATGGTACTATTGAATGCTCAACACAACAAGCACTGAAATGTACAATACTTACCATAGATTCGGTTATTTCACCTGTAACATAAAATAAATAAATTTAGAAAGATTTTCTTTTTTACTGCATGTTGTCAAAATCATGCATATATGGTACAAATTTCCTCCAACACTCCAAAACATACTGGTAGGTTGATTAGATTGTGAGACCCATTGGGGACAGAGACTGATTTGGCAAGCTCTGTGTAGCGCTGAGTAATCTGTGTGAGCTATATAAATAAAGAATTATTCTTACAGGCAGTCCCCTACTTAAGAACACTCGACTTACATACGAGCCCTAGTTACAAACGGACCTCTGGATATTGGTAATTTATTGTACTTTAGCCTTAGGCTACAATGATCAGTTATAACAGATATCACAGGTGTCTGTAATGAAGCTTTAGTGTTAATCCTGGTTCTTATGACAACCCAACATTTTTAAAATCCAATTGTCCCAAAGACCAAAAAAGTTCTGGTTGGGATTACAATGATAAAATATACAGTTCCGACTTACATACAAACTCACCTTAAGAACAAACCTACAGACCCTATCTTGTACGTAACCCGGGGACTGTCTGTATTATTACAAATTATTCAGCACTTGTGTATATTTGCCTAAACTGAATAGTATATACTGTATATCTTCTCAATTAAGGGAACCATGACTTTAAACCACTTTGATTCATTAACTCACTTAGGCTACATTCACACTGCCGTTGCCCACTGTACTGTAGAGAGGAGGAGAGGGAGAGTACCGCTCACCGTTGGGCGCTGTGCGCCCATTGCTGTCTATGAGTGACATATATCCGCCGTATATACGTCAGCCGTATATACTTACCTCGTGTGGCAGTTTGAATGTAGCCTTACTATTTCACTTTTTGATATGGACCACTCAAAATACTGTACAAGCAAATGTTAAAATATTTGCCACTGGTAGAATGACCATGTCACTATGTTCTGATATAGCTACCCAAAAAAACACTGGATTGGCACTGCTGGCCTCTGTATGCTAACAGAGATCCGGCAGTGACGAACTGTGCAGAGGCTGAGCAGGAGCACAGAGAGAGTTGAGTATAAGAAGTTTATTGTTTTTACAGCCCCCAACTATATTTATATTTTATTCTCGGACAATGCTTTTATGTATCTTCAATAGCATTCCAATAGCTGCAGCAGCCCACGCCCCAGGTGCTTTAATGCTCCTCCTTTATTACAATGTACATGCAATGACAGTGCCATTTTTATGTATTTTATGTTATGGCTTATATAATAACCACAGAACTGCACAAAGGCGATAACATATACATACAATGGAGATAAAATTAGAGAACACCACAAAATTTCTTAATGGTCGAGGTCAGCCCTATGTGAATATTTCCTAACATGAGTAGGAACACTGACCAAAGAACACTTCCAGATACCTGCAAATAATTGATTTTAATCTGGCACCCAGTGTTAATTTCCTTTATTATGTCGCAAACACTATTTAACTGGCTTAAAAAAAATGGTGTGCCATTTCAAAGTGACTGAAACCCTTCGGCAGCAGGTTGTCCAGATGAAGGCCAAAGGGATGACCCTTTCAGCCATGGCAAGAAATGTTGGTCGTTTTGAAGTCCACCAAGAAGCCTTTTGCCACATTGGGCTTTACTACTAGATTACATTTTTTTTTTACTATTACATGAATGCCAGCCTTTAATTTCTATGTTTTGTTGCATACAAAGGGTGTGATAATTTCTCACCTTTAATGATAAGAGTTTACAATTTTGGGCATGACCGAATGCATGGGTTTCCATTCCTCTGGCTTGTAAAACGTTTGTTTATTTCTGTTTATTTTTTTAATGATCTGGCACGTATTAACGATAGCAAGTGATTTAACCTTTTTGTAAACAATCTAGGTTTACACTTAAAATAAGTATCCATATGTGGATCTATTTTAACATGATCTCCCAAATTGCTTAAAATACTTTTTTTTGATCACGAGGAATGATTTCATATGTAGTATTGAATTATGGTCCGCTAATCTTTTTTCTGATTGACTTAGTGTTGTTAAGTTTTTTCAGTCTTCCTGTGCTGTGACTCTGTTATCTACTTTAATAAGTATTTACAACATGGTTTGCCATTAGTAAATCGCTATTTCCTCCGACTTAATATTCTTAACATAACCAACCTATTCAAAAAGAATTAATAATTTACAGGAAGAAATTGCAAATATGCAAATTGGATTTCTACCAAAGAGAAGGGGAGACGACTATAACATCACATGGAAACTATCCGACATATGATTGATTGACAAAGAACTACCACCCTGGAAGGGACACACAGCAGGAATTTCAACGGATATGCAGGATTACTTAAATAATAGAGTTTATACTGGTCTGAGGAAAGAAAGGACCAGACGTCTACATTACTACGGAAAAAAAACGTGACACCAGTTACAGTCACGGAAACTCGAAGATGATGAACCAAAATAATAAAAGAAATGAACGAAGGAGGCTGCATCCTCCCAAAAGAATTTTTTAGAGAGAAACAAGACCGAAAAAACCACAGGACAAGTTCATCTCAATATCAAAACAGAGAGAGGGAAGGCAAGGACTCATCAACAAAAAGAGAACAAAGAGAAATATCTAGTGGTCAACATCTCGAATAAATTACTAACACAAACAGAATCAACGTCCTAATAAAGGATTCAGGGATGTGTACCAACGCATGAGACAAAAAATTAGACTTTACGTCGATTTTCTATAAATTTTGTAGAGTTAAGATTTAAATATTGTTTTTAAGGATAAAAAAATCGCAAAGTAGGGTGTTAACGAAGTACATTTGACCCAGAGGTAAACCTCCCCACTCTTTGATAGTTTCCAACAGATAGTGATACGGGAATAGATAAAAAATGGGATAATGTCAAAAGGAAAAACAAAGTACCAGAGCAGCAACATAAGCACTTAATATCGCTGCCAAAAGTGACTATATAGTCAAAACAAGGGCGGACAAAGGAGGGGCGTATAGTTGTCTGGACAAAACAGCTTACACTAATGAGGCATTGAACCAACTAGGCTTACACTACGTTTATAGAAAATTAAATAGGACCCTACTAGTATCTTTAAAAAAGAATTGACCAATAACTTGTATGAACTCTGTCACTCTCGCAATAAATACTGAATCGACGAAAGGGAGTCTGACAAGTTAGCTATCCAAGGGTAACCGATACTGTATTTACTTCCGTAAATACATAAAACATTAGAAACCCGCACCGGGAACGCTCCTATAGTCTCGGGGATTGATTCCCTTTTATACCCCTTGGCTATCTATGTAGACAGCTTTCCTACACCAATAGTACAAAAACTACCAAAGATGTCTTAAGGACACAAGTGAGTGATTTTGAGGAGTGTGCAGACTCTTGACCTCAGTGGGGTACAAATTCTGTGCACTATGGCGTCAGAGCCATGGTACACTAACTTTCCACTGATGAGGGTATCACGCACCGTCGTAAGAAAAAAATTGAATGTGATATTCCTGCGTTGTCTCAATCATATGACACTAGACATTCCTTATGACCACTACTTGAAATAGTGCCAAAAGAACTATTTCAGATTTGGAAACGAATATTTTTTTACAATCACGGGGACCTCATGGGGGGTTACCCTGTGCTCCTAGTTTTCGCTAATATTTGTTATGTCAACTTTTGAGGATAGTCCCCTGTTCACACGACCCACTCTGCAAACCAAGTCGTCCTCTGGCTTCGTCTAGTGGACGATGTGTTGTCGGCGTGGGGGGGTACGGAGTCTGAACTAAAAGGAAGGGTACAATATCTAAATCAGTGTCAGCATTGATTAAAGAATTATCGGCTGTAATATAGTTCACCAATATTCAATATCTTGATGCAATGTAATATTGAAAGAAGTAAACCTCGTTACTACACTTTATTCTAATACCAAAAGATAAAAATAACACTTTTAAACAGATTGAGTTTTACACATCCAGGAAACTTTAGAGCTGATCCTAAGGGTCATTTTAAGAACGCGCGCCGATCTGTAACGGGATATAGAATACGACATACATAGCTAAAAAAATGATGGAAAATTTGTGGAAAAGGGGTTTGGTACAGTAGAAGAAACTTATTAAAGTAAGATAACAAGTAGCACAGGAAGACTGGAAAAAACTAGACAAACTAAGTCAAATCAGAAAAAAGATAGAGACCATCTTTCCTATCTACTATGATAATCATTCCTCGGTTGGATCAAAAAGTTATTCTTAAGCATTGAGTATGTTTAAAATACGATCCACAATATGGATACTTATTTAAGTGTAAACCTAGATTTGTTTACAAAAAAAGGATCAATCACTTGCAATCGTTTTAAGTACTGTGCAGATTCAATATTAAAAATAACAGAATAAACAACAGTTTTACAAGCCAGAAGAAATGGAGAGAGGGAACCCATTCATGTCGTTCATGCCAAATTTGTAACTCTATCATTAAAGGTGAGAACTATCACACCCCTTGTATGGCACAAACAGAGAAATAAAGAGACTGGCATTCATGTAATAGTTAAAAATGGTAATCTATGTATTAAAGCCCATGTGTCAAAATGTCAATACGATGGTGAAATTCAAGGCAAATTAAATTGACTAAATGAGCATCGGTCAGATATCAGAATGTATGGAAGGAAACAAGAAATAGAGAACAGCTAGAGGAACATTAGAAAGAAAAAATATGGGGAAACTACACGTTTGCGTCGACATTGTAAAGAATGGTAGACATCAAGTATCAGAGTTGAGCTGGATGGGTTTGCGAAGGGTATTTGGAAATGATAGAGAACAAATCAGGAAACGTCTCTTTTACAAAGAGCAGGTGTATCTGGATCTGTAAACTTGAGAGCAAAGAGCCCGAAAGGGTAAATGACAACTGTAACTTTATATCTTTTTATAAAGAAAAATACTAAAAAAGTTAATTATGTAAGGTTAGCAACGCTGTTGTATACAGATATAACAGATGTAATGTTGTTTTAATTTTTGTATATACAAGGTGTATTGTTTAAGAGGTTCCGGTTTGACTATAACTATACGCGAACGGTAAGAGCGTGTCCATGTCGAGAAGGGGGGGTGTCCTCTCGAAACGGTCACAGCTACACATGGCGCTGCCTACTAGGACCGCTGTCGTGGTCTAAGGGTTAGGGGTTGCTCCGGCCCTGGGATCCTAACCAGCTCGTGAGTCTAAACTCTTCATATTGAATGTATCCGGAAGGATTAAATCATGGGTTTACGAAGAGATTAAGAAGATTGACTCCCTAGGATCCTATTATACTTCTACAGCGAACTTGAAAATTTCATTTACTATGGGAACAGACTAACACTTTGAATTAGAGATGTCATATGTTGAACATATTTGCAAGTAAAGAAATCCATTTTGCTTAATTGCGTGGTGGTCATTAATTGGACCAATTGTTCATGGAATGCGTGTAATATGGGAAAAGTAGGTCCCCCTCCTATACCACTATATCAAAGCCATTGAAAACTTCCACATTACTATCTGTAAAAAATTCTTGTAAAGTTAAAAACGGGTAACGCAAACAAATGTTAAAAAACTTGATCTTAAGAAGATGTTAAGAAAGAGCTTCATCAATACATGAAAGTCCTGGTTTTTTAATCTCACCGTTCACATAAAAGTGGTCTTCTAGTCTTTATTTTGTATCCATTTTGACATTCCATTTGTAGTATCCCGGAAAATTACACACTGCGAGAGTCACACACATTCCAGAAGTGAAACACTCATCCACATCTGTAAGGCAAACATTTCATGAGCAAAACCTACCCATGTGACCTTTCAACAAAACTAAGACTTTTAGTTCACATTAAATTAAATGAAATCCTTTTTATTTTAGCTAAGTGCCTTACGGTTCCTATAGACGTTTTGGATCAGAAAAGTCCTAATTTAATACTAAATACTTTAGCTGTAGATGAAATAGTGTTACATTAGTAGATGGGGCGAATTTTGTGAAAAATTCATTTCGTCCCGATTCACAGAATTTCGAAAATTTGTTGCGCCACTGAATCAATCAAATACGAATCACGTTAAAAAAAACAGGCATTTCCTGGCTGCAGAAGCCTGTAGGGTGTGTTGTGAGATGTTGTGCCCCATGCTTGTGACAGTGTAATTTCAGTTGAAAATCACTGTACTAAAAACTATATGTGATTTCCACGTAAATCGGCTGTAAACTAGGCCACAATAGGTATTGCAATGTGCTTATAAAGAACCCCACAAACTGATGCGGTAATTTCAGATGTCCTTACTTTCTATGGCTATGGAGCGGTCGGTGCCGCAATATGTAGCACGAGTACCTTCCCCGTACAGTGCCGGGAGCCCATAGAGTTAGTGTATGGCGATTTGTACTAAGCTGTATATAAGATGGCCGTATATACGTCCCCATACGTTCATGTGAATGTAACATGCACAAGATGGTTTACAAACTACAAAAAGTAAAAAAAAAGGAAAGCAAAAGAATGTGAGAAAAAATGAGAATTTGTTTAGGAAAAAGCAAAACAGGGATAACTTTGTGAGTGCTGAAGGTATGGCCATAAATGACCCGAACCTAGTGAACCATAATAGTTTATTTTCCATAAAAGGCGACAAGAGCACTATAAATAATAATATTAAAGTTGGAGATCTGGTACAAGACTAGTGTACTTGAATCTTAAAGTTCTGCTTCTCATGGGGTAGGTTTTAGAATATAAGGGGGTGCATTCTGCACCTTACAACTATATCTCCTGTGCCATAACTAGGTGAGGCTGGGTCACATACCCGTTTCACTTCCTTAAAAATAGTAATGGAAGTATGCACACCTTGGGAGATGGAGGGGTGAGCTCCCTTTCCCTCCATTTCCATAGGAGCAGGCAGCCGCACTACACGTCTGGCAGGGTAGAGAGATATGTTAACAATTTAGGGTTTGATTGCTGTCTTTTATAAACGATACAGGCGGTCCCCTACTTAAGGACACCGTGACTTACAGACGACCTAGTTAACGACGGACCGCCCTTTTGCCCACTTTTGACCTTTGAGAAGCTCTCTAAATGCTTTACTACAGTCCCAGACTGCCATGATCAGCTGTAAGGGTTGTCGGAAGAGCTTTAATTGATAATCCTGGTCCCTTATAAACAAAAACTTTTGAAAACTCCATTTTTTGTCCGGAAACTACAATTAAAAATATACGTTTCGGACTTATATACAATTCAACTAAGTACAAACCTATGGAAACCACTTGTATTAACCCCGGGCGATGCCGGTAGTCAAATTTCAGTGTGTTTATAACATATCTCCGAATATCTATGTAAAAAACACCGACCAGTCAATAAAGCACCACAAAAAAGCAAGCAGCAGTCTCAGCTTATTTTCTATGGCACATGGCATAAATAACTGTGATGGGGACAAACAAAACCTTAATGTCACCATCAGCAATTGAGTCAGAGACAGACGTACAACAGACCAATTAAGGGAATTCAATTTTTTCTACCTACACAAGACTTTTGCCCGTTGTGATGTATTCCATTAAGCCTGTATCCATGATGGACATGACATTAAATGAGCCAAGCCGTGTTTAGACACAAAACCCCCCCTGTCCGTGACCACAAGGTTCACCTTGCATCATCAATATCTATAATGGCAACACAAAAAAAGTCATAATCTTACAAGAAAGGTACAAAAAATTTCTACAACGCCGGTTCACAAACTATAACAGATTTTACTAGAGACACTAAAAATTGAGCCATTAGGAATGTGATAAGAAAAATCTTGCTTGTAATTTAATTTAGCAAATAGTTACACAATGCATCTCACAATTCCACCCAGATATGATATCATTCTCTAAAGGCGTTTCCAGCCCATAAGTTGGATGTAATAAACTTTATCTGGCTGAAATAGCAAATTGTGATTTAAACAAATTACTAGTATTAGCCCATTTACAGATATAACTAATGTTGGTCTAATTTACCTGTTGCTTCCCTTTTCTGTCTCCAAGGAAATAACCTGTAGTTTGTCTTCTTGTCGTGCATTGCGCAAACCCTTCCTGCTTTCTAGCGGGCCAGTATGATGTTACACATATACACTCACCGGCCAC
This sequence comes from Engystomops pustulosus, assembly GCA_019512145.1. NCBI lineage: Eukaryota > Metazoa > Chordata > Amphibia > Anura > Leptodactylidae > Engystomops > Engystomops pustulosus. The sequence goes on from CM033647.1 coordinate 125,482,222, forward strand.
TTTATAGATACGGTTGTGACCCCCTTTTGCCTTCAGAACTGCCCTCAATCTTCGTGGCATAGATTCAACAGATGCTGGAAGCATTCCTCAAGATTTTGGTCCATATTGACATGATGGCATCACACAGTTGCCGCGATTTGTGTCTGCACATCCAGTGATGCAAATCTCCCGTCACAATTCCAGCTTATGACATGACGCATTATCCTCTGAAAGTAGCCCAGATGTTTGGGTACATTTGTGGTCATAAGGGATATAGACAATGGTCAGCAACAATACTCAGGTAGGCTGTGGCGTTGCAACGATGCTCAATTGGTACCAAGGGTGCCAAAGAGTGCCAAGAAAATATTCCCCACACCATGAACACCACCACCACCGCCGTGAACCGTTGATACAAGGCAGGATGGATCCATGCTTTCATTTGTTGACGCAAATTCAACCCTACCATCCGAATTCCGCAGCAGAAAATCGAGACTCATCAGACCAGGCAAACGCTTTTCCAATCTTCTACTGTCCAATTTCAAATGACCTTTTGCAAATTGTAGCCTCAGTTTCCTGGTTCTTTAGTCTGAAGAGTGGCACCCGTGTGGTCTCTGCTGCTGTACCCACCTGGCCTCAAAGTTCCACGTACTGTGCGTTTCAGATGCTGCTTTCTGCCTACCTTGTTTGTAACGGTGTCGATTTGAGTCACTGTTGCCTTTCTTTCAGTTGAACCGTCTGCCCATTCTCCTCTGCCTCTGGCATCAACAAGGCATTTCCGCCCACAGAACTGCGCTCACTGGATTGTTTTTCTTTTTCGGACCATTCTCTGTAACCGTAGAGATGGTTGTGCGTGAAATCCCAGTAGATCAGCAGCATTTCTGAAATACTCAGACCAGCCCTTCTGGCACCAACACCATGCCACGTTCAAAGGCACTCAAATCACCTTTCTTCCCCATACTGATGTCAGTTTGAACTGCAGGAGATTGTCTGACCATGTCTACATGCCAATAACTGAGTTGCCGCGCAAACATGGTGATTGGCTGATTAGAAATTAGTGTTAACGAGCAGTTGGCACAGGTGACCTAATAAAGTGGCCGGGGGAGTGATATGTGAACACATCTGCAGAGGGCTCAAAGCTAAGGATCATGTGATTTGGGACTTGAAGTCCATACTACACCAAACTCACTTATGATTAGAAAATATGCGAGAAAGCAATAGAGAACATTAACAACAGGGACACATAGGCCTTTAATTTTTTGGAATATAAAGAGGAATACCCAAAATGTGGTGTAAACAAAAGGCACATGCCTACATTGTTTAGGGATTGCCCTGCATTAGAGGTTATGAAAGATGATAGGCAACTGTTTGTTATGTATTAGGTTACACAATTCAGATGGATTTTGTAGCTTCCTTTTGTTTATTTTTACAACAGCTACTGTTATTAAATAAAAAGGATTAGGTAACTTATTATATTTGCAATTAAAAAATTCGTTGACACAATGGATATCAACGTCATGATCCCCAAACACCGGGCGAGCGTGCGGTTGCTACGGGCCGTGTGAGCTTCAGGGGCCCGGGCGCGGCACAATCCACAATGGGGCAGTTTATCAGGCAGTTCCTGAAAGTCAAACCTATTTCCAGTTGCCCATGGCAACCAGCACAGCTCAGCTTTCGATTCACCATTGCTGATGAATATTTTAAAGGGGAGCTGTGATTCTGGTTGCCATGGGCAACTGAAATATTCTGACTTTCAGATGCTTATAATCTGCCCCATGTCTGCAGATGTGGCTGCATTTCCATGACCCGATCCGCCCCCGCACCGGACCTGCTATGCGCTGGCCGGCCCCGTCGCCCACTCTGTGTTCTGTCCCCTACCCCTATATTCGGTCCCAACCTGTCCTTGTGTTTTTCTGTCCCACCCCTGTGTTTCTGTCCCGTCCCACTCTGTGTTTCTGACCCCTACTTACCTGTTCGGCGCCACGTCAGCGCTCCGCCTACCGTCTGTAACTCTTCCAGGCTGCAATGCACACCCCTTGTCACGTGACTGACGCGACCTGACGTCAGGTCACTTCAGTCACATGACCAGAGATGCAGTGCAACCTGGAGGGAACCGAGCTGCCATTTTGACTGGACTAGAAGTAGAACTACAGGGAAGAAGGAGGGTTTAAGTTACCTTATAGTAAGTTTATGATTGTAAGGGAGGCATTTTAATTAGTGAAGGGAATTTACTTAGTTAATGGAGAGTCCACTAGGGCATTAGTGAAGGGAGGCCTGCTAGGGGCATTTAATAAGTAAAGGGATGGGCCGTAGGGGCATTTAATAGGAAGGGAGGGCTCTAAGGGACCTATTTCGTGAAGGGTCCGCTAGGCGGCATTTATTATGAAGGGAGGCCTCTACGGGCATTTAAAATTAATCAAGGGAGGCCGCTGGGGCATTAATTATGAAGGGAAGTCCCCCCCCCCCGCTGGGGGAATTTACATAGTAAAGGGCATGCCACTAGGGGCATTTAATTAGTGGAAAGGAGGCCACTAGGGGCATTATAATTGTAAGGTAGGCCGCTATGGGGGCAGTTTAATATAGTTAAAGGGAGGCCGCTAGGGGCATTTAAATTAGTGAAAGGAGGCGCTAGGGTCATTTATAGTAAAGGGAGGCCTAGGGGCATTTAATTAGTGAAAGAGGCCGCTAGGGGCATTTAATTAGTGAAGCGAGGCCACTAGGGGCATTTAATAATAGTAAAGCGAGGCCGCTAGGGGCATTTAATTAGTAAAGGGAGCCGCTAGGGGCATTATTAGGAAAGTGGAGGCCGCTAGGGGCATTTATTATGAATAGAGGCCACTGCTGGGCATTAATAGTGAAGGGGGGGGGCTCTGCTGGGATTTAATTAGTGGGAAAGATCCTTTTAGGTGTTTGGTGCAATCATTCCTTACCCTTATTGTAATTACTCTAAAGCATTATAATTAAAATAAAAAAACCCTTATGTAGTTGAATGGGCAGGGCATGAGTGCGGTGGCTGTGGGTCGGTCGGGAGAGTGGGCCATGTCACAAGTTTGCTATGGGGCCCACTTCCTAGCTACGCCACTGCCCAAACATATTAAAGGTAAGAATAAAGTGGAATGAATTAGTGTACAGCAATGGTTGGGTAAAAACTAATATTCAAGAGATTATAATCCAAGCCATGGGCATATATTGGCTACCAGAGTTACACAGGTTTTTTTCTTTGGGAGAAATAGTCACTTTTAAAAGACATAAGCTATAAATCGGTAGAGAGACAGCAGCAGTTGATCGAGTGGAAGGGAAGGGGTAAGGGGGGGAGGTGGGGTTAAAAAGTGATAATGTAAGGTATAATTTATTGTATGTTTTTGTATGCAAGGTTATTTACAGAGATATAAGACACATTTCAAAGGAAGTCACCTTTTACTGTAAAAGTAAAAAAATCCAATAAAAGATTTAAAAGAAAAGTCCCAAGGAAGCGTACAGCAGCCATCTTCAATCAAGCTGACAAGATTAAAAGTAAATAAGACCTAAAAAAGGAGCAATTTTAATGGCAAGTGTGGTTAAAAACAGGCTATAAAGTGTGGCTGGAGAACCTCTTTAAATTCAGATAAAACACCATAAAAACACAGCACATAAGAAAATAATGTTATTGCTATTGTCCCATTAGGAGTGAGTATATTTTTATAAAGGACACTTTACAAATTGCTTCAGTTCCTGATTTGTGGATTCTTTCATTCATGGTATGTTGCATTTGTCTAACACTCTTGCATTATTGGAAGTAATCATTGGAGACATTTTCTATGTGGTGTCCATCTTTGTCCCTCAAAGTTATTTATAAACCTATTTTAGCCCTGTCAAACCAAGCCATTTTTTGGTTATTACACACCATGTGCTTTTTTTTAAAAAAAATGTAACCCGTATTCTCCAGACTGATATTATTACCACTTTTTATAAATAAGAAGACCTTATTTTTTATTAGAGAAAATAAGTATAAGTATTACCGTTTACCATATAGCATAAAATATTAGAGAAATGTATAGCTGACACTAGGAGTCATACCCTATAAATAATTTCTTTTAATGAGAGGTTAGCTTTTTATGTATATTAAAGAGATATCAGTTTCCATTGGGCCTGTCAACTACCATATAACAACACTGACTCCGACAATCAAATATGTGAGTACCACGGCATCTAAGAATTTTAATGTCAGGATCACATAGTTTCCTTTGGTCTGGGAACTTTCCCAGAGAAATATTGACAAGCTTTATTGATTGCCTGTGACATTGCTGTGATACAAAGACCAAAATGTGTTGTCTCTTGATGCTGCTTAAAGTCTGTAGAGTAGAAATCTTACTCTGATAGACTTATATCATCTATGGTGGTCCAGAATTACTGAAAGGTGTTTCTTACCAAATACTTGTATGGCATGCCAAAGGATCCTCAACCTATCACTTAATTTGAATCCTCAAAGACTGTTTCTTCGCATCTCCTGATAATGTATAGCTATTTGATGATACTACCAACGTTCTGGATAAAGGGTTATCCTGATCCTCCTCGAATGGCATGACCAGTTCAAGCTCTGATTTAGGCACTTCAAGCTTCCATAAAAAACGAATAAAAGCCCTCCTCTCGTTTCCTATATAGAGCACATGATAGTGACTACTTCTTCTACTTTTGGAAAATTCATACGATCTATAACGGTGACTGTAGTCACTTTATACATATGGTGACTAATCTAGAGAGAATGCTTACATAACATCAGTGCAGACAAGGCACATGACTACTCCAGGTGAATTAGTTTTACATCACCTACACAAACCCTCTTCTTCTAGGATCTTGATAGTATCAGGATTACAACTGCAGTAGAAACCCTTTAGGGTTGAGAGCATTCTCCGTGTCCACAAAGGTTCTTATCATCTTACATTCATCAGTTTCTATGTAGGAAATAATCAGGTTATAATGAAAGTTGACATAATATGAAGCAGCTAGCAGGTTTCCTGGATCTTTTTGCTATTAGCAAGATAAATATATAAAAACAATTCTGCTGACCTGATGATGTCCCAAGGTATCAGAGACTGTTATCATAGAGAAATACTGTTTGTTTACAGATCAGACATTAGTGGTTTCTTAGAAGAGAACTCCTTTAATGGTAGAAGCCAATTAGGCATAACTTACCTGTCAATTGTGTTGGAGCAATCTCAGCAGCGCTGCGTGTGTCATATTCAGCAGGAATTTTTCGCAACGGCCACAGTTGTGGGCCTCCAAATGAGTGCTAAAGATAGGACAGATTTGAAAGTAGTGTTATCACTTATCATTTCCACATTACCATAGCAGTGATTATGTTATAACAGTAAATAAAAAATGTTATATATCTCAAATGGGGTTTTTTTCCAGAGAAAGGTGGTCAAATCGGTATATTATGAGGGCCTTAAATACAGAAGAAGGAATATTTCGATCATTATTCTACTATGAAATAAATTATATGATTTGATGATGTGCAACACCCCTGCCAACGCATAGGCAAGGTGTAGTTGCAAATAGCGTCCCTCCCCATGTCAGGATCTATCTGGTGAGCCTGCGCAACTCACCAGAAGTTAATGTTAGGATAACTTAGTGTAAATTGCAGCTGTAGATTCTCCTGAAAGGCAACAGTTAAATTGATATAAGTAATTATCCAATTATATTGCTGTATTTTTGACCAGGTGGATATAAACCCCTGTGTAGTGGGAGCACATGGTCTTGTGCACCAGTGCTGCCACTGGTACACCTTGTGCACCAGTGCTGCTACAGATACTGATCCAGGAACTGAGTCAGGAGACTAAACCCAGAGATCAGCTTTCACAATTTGGACACAGCTCCAACTCAACTATCCCAGCCTGCATCTACTATGAGGCTGTGTACCATTCCTGCGGAACACCCTCCATGACCACTCCAATAACCAGAATCCAATTTAATCGGTTTTATCCGTTGCCTGCTGCTTGAGGTCAATAAAGAACTATAAGTTTATTTGCACAATGTTTGCCTCCATATGATCCCTGGTTTATGGCTGCTTACCACCACGCTTCCCCATCCATTACCCAGAGACTCATCCTACAGACACCAGGAGTTGACCCAGGGAGAAACCAGTACATCAGCCTCTCCCTCCTTATTTCTTCACATCCCACCTCCTGGAGACCTGCCAGGCTGTAGGTCAGCCCTCCAGTCCCCATACAAAGCACTGTGACAACAGGTGACATAGGCCGCAATAGCAGGCAACTCCGGTATTCTGGGACCCTGCTGCCCCCAGGCCCACAAGAAAAGGCTAGGCCCCGGTGGGGGATGTTGCAAAGTCTTCAAGGATAGTTTTAATCAATCAGAGAATCATTCAAACATAGTTAAGAGGGTAAAGGCTGTGGATCCCTCCTGCTAAGCCTCGACATGCTCAAGGGCACACTGGATCGGTTAGGCTAAAAATACAGGGACCTAACACGCAATGCAAAGAGCGAGCGCTTCTGCTTTGGGGAACGCAGCGCCAAACTATATTAAAATTGATGTGGTTTTCAGTGCCCACGGTTGCTCCGCGATCCCTGTCTATCGATAGCGTGTACCTGTGTACCTCCGTCTACCCCACTCCGTCCGCGCACCTGACTTAACCTTCCTGACTCAGGCTCCCCACTGGACTGCGGTGTGCGCGTGCCCCCGTCTCTCTAGGGTACGCATCAACTGATGGAAATTTAAAGGGCGGGCAGAGGAGGTCCCCGATTATAAAGTGGAGCTGTTTAGCCAGGCACCAATCAACATGCGCTGGCTAAACAGCTCCACTTTAATAATCGGGGACCTCCCTTCCTGCCCCGCTGTATCTTTGCGTCTACAACCTTAGAGAAGACTCTCCTGCGATATCTGAGTATTCCTGCGTTCCGTGTCTGTGTTCCTGTGTGTTCCATGTTCTTGTGTTCCTGTTCCCATGTTTCGTTCCTGTGGTCCGTGTCCTGTGTTCCCACTCCCATGCTGCTTGACCTCCAATGCTGACCCCAGATGGATTTGACCTTGGTCTCTGCGCCTGCCCTGATCCTGATCCTGACCTGAGATTGTCTTCTAGTAAGGTAGCTCGACCTTGGCTGCCACCGCGGGCTAGTCCGCAACAGGAACGACTGGTGGTACACCGCCGCAAGACCATCCTGCTTTGTGGCGGGCTCTGGTGAAGACCAGGTGCCACTTAGATTCGGTCCCGGGTGTCGGCTGTACGACCTCCCGCGGTGGTCCAGAGGATCCCTAATCCGAACCCTGACATTTAGGACTCATCACTTCATATATCAATACTATGATTCTTATCAATCATACTCATTCTCAGTCTGTGAAATCCAGGCACCAATACACAGACAATGCAAATTTTAGCCTTTGACCTATTGCCCACGAGCAAGTGTGATACAATTTACTGGCATTGTGCTTGCAATGTAAGCGTGCCTGAATATCTGGCTTGAACACTTACAGACCGGAACGTTAGTTCAGTTCCAGCTCCCCCTCATAGTGCCCCCCAAGCATCTCCCCCCTCATAGTTACCGCCCAGCAGCTTCCCTCATAGTACCCCCCAGTAAGCTCCCACTCATTGTGTCCTCCAGCAGCTCACCCTTATATTGCCCCCAAAGCAGCTCCCTCATATTGCCCCCCAAACTCCCTCATAGTGGCCCCACAAGCGCTTTCCTCACAATGCTTTTCACAGCATCTCCCCCTCACTGTGTCCCCCAGCAGCAGCTCCCCCTCAAAGTGCTCCTCCACAGCAGCTCCCCCTCACAGTGCTTCTCAACACAGCATCTCGCCCTTACAGTGTTCAAAGCAGCAGCTTTTCCTTGCAATGCTCCCCCAGTAGCAGCTCCCCTCACAGTGCCAACACAGCGATTGTTGTTGGAACCAGAAGTAAGTGTAGAGGTAGATGTGTGGGGCACAGCGGGAAAGAAATTGTGACAAACTCCCAATCATCTCGATGGTGGGATTGCCCTGAAAATAATTGGGACTGTCCCGCCAAATCCATACATGTACTTGTGATTAGGGCCTTATTTACAGTTCATGGCCTGAATATGGCTGCATAAGAGACTCATTTATACTTGTATCATTATGATTCTCTTGTCCAAAGTTGTTATAATTATTATGGGAAGTATTTTAAAAACAAGTTGATCAAGGATAACAACTGTTATATTCATGAATTATGATCCCAGATAATACACCACTATGACTTCCCTTTCTCCCCTTAGTATACTATACCCCTTTGTCCCCCCTCCTAAAAAGCCATTGAGCTCTGTGGTCATACGCTATAAAAACACTTTTTGAACTCTTCTGTACTATAACTCAATGGTGTTCCATCCCTATAGTTACAAAACAATGCCATTCTTCCAAGATAGCATTAATTTTTTTTAGAAGTTACTATATATATATATATATATATTATATATATAATGATACACAATTTATATTTTCCCTGAGGATGCCTATCCATAACAGAGACAACCCTAGGTGCAGGCCCTGAAGTGCCTAATGGTAATTACATCCTTGCCTGTGGTGTATTTGTGTGTAAAATAATTGCAGCTTGCGCTACTTCAGTCACTTTTGCAGATAATGACACATTTATTAAAACTGCAATGGCAGTTTACGTGTAATGTGCCCATTCTTCATGAATCTGGGTGCCCTCTGCACTGCTGCAACTTTTTTTTTGGTGCACCTTTAACCTGGGCCATGTGACACACTTCTGTCGGACTTTGCATGTTAAATCTGGCGACATGGCTGACTGAGCCCGGAACACCATTTCAGTGCAGATATTTTGTGTGCAGCTGTGACACAAAAAAAATTGTTGTCTTTGCCACGGCCAGGTCCGCTATGAAATGTCCACAAAAGAAATTCCTCCATGGACCAACCCATGTGTCCCTGGCGTTGCAGACTGAACATTATAAAAAAAAACATTCTGATACGAATACATGACAAACATGAAAAATTCAACTAACCCAACAATAAATTACAATCTTGACAAAAAAAATAAATTCCTGCTAGCACTTTAACATTGTTACGTCTCAGGGATATAAAAAAATAGAACATTTGTGAACATTTATAACAAGAGTTTGAACAATGATAGATCTGTAAGGTAGACTTTTCATTACCAGGCTTTGGTGGAATGAGGGATGGTAAAGTCATAGTTTCTTCCTGGTTTGTGATGAATACTGGAAGCTGGAATTTAAGCAGATAAAGGTAAGTAATATAGGAGAATAATATACAGGCGGTCCCCTACTTAAGAACACTCGACTTACATACGACCCCTAGTTACAAACGGACCACTGGAATATTGATAATTTATTGTACTTTAGTCCTAGGCTACAATAAACAGATATTACACAGTTTCAGAGGTGTCTGTAATGAAGCTTTATTGTTACTCCTGGTTCTTATGACAACCCAACATTTTTAAAATCCAATGTCACAGAGACCAAAAAAGTTCTGTCTGGGATACAATGTAAAATATACAGTTCGACTTACATAAATTCAACTTAAGAACAAACCTACAGACCTATCTTGTATGTAACACCAGGGACTGCCTGTTATAATGTTATTCTCCTGCTGTACTGTAAACTAGCTTTAAGCTCTTGTCATTTTTGCAAGATATAGTAAAATCATGGCAAAACTTTTAGGTTCCCTCCACTTACTACATATTACATGTCAGTTTGCTGCTGCAGACATTCTGCAGGTTTTCATTAAAACAATAATGACTTTGGAAACGATTGATCAGGGTGCGATCAGGCTTTGGTCAGTGAAAACCTGACATTTTCATCAGAGTTTCAATCAGTTTTGAGTCAGAGTTTGTTCAGTGTCTCAGTTTTTCACGCAAGTTTTTAATGCATTTTTCAATGCAATTCAATCATTTTTCACATGCTGATAACGCGCATGAAAAGGACTCAGGACTGGTCTATCTTTGATGCGTGAAAAAACACATTGCACTTGCATTGAACTTGCATGTGTCTCGAGTGCAGAGCGTTTTTGATGCATCTCCATAGATGTGTTTTCCGTGCATGACTTGCAAAAGATAGCATGCTGAGATTGAAACGTTTGTTAAAAAAACGCGTTGTGTGTGCGTGAAAAAAGAATGCAATCTGAAAAAGCCCATTGATTACAATGGGTCAGAGTGCAATCAATTTCTGCGCGTCAAAAGCATGCAAAGAACATGTGCGTGAAAAACGCAAGTGTGAGAAGGGGCCTAACTTGGCTTTCACAGTATGGAATGGTATAATAGTTGTTTCAAGTAAGTATCTGGGTATACACAAAGCTCCCATAGAAGAGACAAAGGTTATTAAATTAACCGATGGTACTATTGAATGCTCAACACAACAAAAGCACTGAAATGTACAATACTTACCATAGATTCGGTTTATTTCACTGTAACAAAATAAATAAATTTAGAAAGATTTTCTTTTTACGCATGTTGTCAAAATCATGCATATATGGTACAAATTTCCTCCAAAACTAACCAAACATACTGGTAGGTTGATTAGATTGTGAGACCATTGGGGACAGAGACTGATTTGGCAAGCTCTGTGTAGCGCTGAGTAACTGTGTAGCTATATAAATAAAGAATTATTCTTATTATTACAATATTCAGCATTTGTTATATTTGCCTAAACGAATAGTATATCTGTATATCCTCTCAATTAAGGGAACCATGACTAAACCACTCTGATTCATTAACTCACTTAGGCTACATTCACACTGCCGTTGCCTGCTGTACTGTAGAGAGGAGGAGAGGGAGAGTACCCTCCACCGTGAGCTGTGAGCCCATTGCTGTCTATGGGGTGACATATATCCGCCGTATATACGTCAGCCGTATATACTTACCCAGTGTGGCAGTGTGAATGTAGCCTTACTATTCACTTTTTGATATGGACCACTCAAATATACTGTACAAGCAATTGTAAAATATTTGCCACTGGTAGAATGACCATGTCACTATGTTCTGATATGCTACCCAAAAAAACACTAGAATGGCACTGCTGGCCTCTGTATGCTAACAGAGATCCGGCAGTGACGAACTGTGCAGAGGCTGAGCAGGAGCACAGAGAGAGTTGAGTAAAAGAAGTTTATTGTTTTTTACATCGCCCCACTATATTTATATTTTATTCTCGGACAATGCTTTATGTATCGTCAATAGCATTCCTGTTATGGTTTTTGTTTTTTTACTGTAATTAATGTAACACCAAGCTGCAGCCAGCCCCGCCCCAGGTGCTTTAATGCTCCTCCTTTATTACAATGTACATACACTCACCGGCCACTTTATAGGTACACCTTCCACTGCTCGTAAACCTTATTTTCTAATCAGCCAATCACATGCGGCAACTCAGTACATTTAGGCATGTAGACATGGTCAAGACAACTCTCTGCAGTTCAAACCGACACAGTATGGGGAAGAAAGGTGATTTGAGTGCCTTTGAACGTGGCATGGTTGTTGGTGCCAGAAGGGCTGGTCTGAATATTTCAGAAACTGCTGATCTACTGGGATTTTCACGCACAAACCATCTCTAGGGTTTACAGAGAATGGTCTGAAAAAGAAAAAACATCCAGGGAGCGGCAGGTTCCCATCCCTTATGACCACAATGTCCCAACATCTGATGGCTACTTTCAGCAGGATAATGCGCCATGTCATAAAGCTGGAATCATTCAGACTGGTTTCTTGAACATGACAATGAGTTCACCATACTCAAATGGCCTCCACAGTCACCAGATCTCAATCCAATAGAGCATCTTTGGGATGTGGTGAACGGGAGATTCGCATCATGGATGTGCACGCCGACAAATCTGCGGCAACTGTGTGATGTCATCATGTCAATATGGACCAAAATCTCTGAGGAATGCTTCCAGCACCTTGTTGAATCTATGCACGAAGAATTGAGGCAGTTCTGAAGGCAAAAGGGGGTCCAACCAGTTACTAGCATGGTGTACCTAATAAAGTGGCCGGTGAGTGTAGAATGACAGTGCCATTTTTATGTATTTTATGTTATGGCTTATATAATAATCACAGAACTGCACAAAGGCGATAACATATACATACAATGGAGGAGTAGGAACACTGATCAAAGAACACTTCCAGATACCTGCAAATAATTGATTTTAATGTGGCACCCAGTGTTAATTTCCTTTATTATGTCGCAAACACTATTTAACTGGCTTTAAAAAAATGGTGTGCCATTTCAAAGTGACTGAAACCCTCCGGCAGTAGGTTGTCCAGATGAAGGCCAAAAGGGATGACCCTTTTAGAGTGAATTAGACCCCCCCCTCCCCCGTGGCGCTTACCGTGGGGGGGGGGGGGGCGCTGCTCCGATCGCTCTGCCAGTACCCTGGGGCTGCGCGATCCTCTCTCGGAGCTGGGGCCTGCAATACACTGCTGTAACACACTGAGCATGTGCAGCATAACACACTGTAATACATTTGTGTTATATGAATGACAGCTTGAACAGCTTTTATTTAGGCTTCTGAAAGTCACTTGAAACCTGAGCAGGTCCCTCAATAGCAGGATTTTGCTTTTAATGAGAATTTAAAAAAATCGCACGTAACGACCAAAGCCCCATAACGTCCAAAAATGAGAGTACAGGCAGTCCCCGGGTTACATACAAGATAGGGTCTGTAGGTTTGTTCTTAAGTTGAGTTTGTATGTAAATCGGAACTGTATATTTTATCATTGTAACCCCAGCCAGAACTGTTGAAATGTTGGGTTGTCATAAGAATCAGGATTAACACTAAAGCTTAATTACAGACACCTGTGATAACTGTTATAACTGTTTATTGTAGCCCAGGACTAAAGTACAGGAAATTACCAACATCCAGAGGTCGTTTGTAACTATGGGTCGTATGTAAGTCGGGTGTTCTTAAGTAGGGGACCGCCTGTATGCATAAAAAAGCATGTCCACATAACGTATACATTCAGTGAATGTTAGTAATTAAGATTTTTTTCTGTTATGACTATGTGTGGAAAAATTTTAACATTTTGAATTTCGAAAATGTAGAATTTTTTCAAATTTTTACCAAATATCTGATTTTCTCATAATTAAATGCAAAACATACCACCAACATTTTTCAACTAATATGAAGTACAAAGTGTCACAAGAAAACAATTTCAAAATCACTTAGATATGTTAAGGCGTTCCAAAGTTATAACCACTTCTAGTGACACAGGGCAGATTTTAAAAAATATGCAGTGTCAGGGAGGTGAAAAGTAGCTTCAGCGTTAAGGGGTAAAAAAAAGAAATCATTTTTGGCATACCTTTCCTTCAACCATAACCGTTTCGAGTCCAGCAGGACTGTACTGGATGCAACACCTCTGCCAATGCATAGTCAAGGTGGTAGTTACGAATAGCACCCTCTCCATGGCAGGAGCTGTTAGGGAGACTGATCACCTCTCTAGGAGGACTCTATGTACTGGAGAACTTAGTAGTTGCAGTTGTAGCCACTGCCTGGAAAGGCAAGCGTCAACACTGTGAGATGTTAATGTCCAATAATGTTCTTGTAAAGCAAGCTGGAAGCTGATAAGAGAAATGCTACCTGACCAAGGGAGTATATAAACCCCTACTGGGTGGAAGCACATGGTCTTAGTCTTAGTCTGCAGAGTCCAGTCAGAGTGAGCAGCACATGTCAGTGCTGCCATAGCAAGCTTCCTAATACCAGGAACCATAGGTGCTTCAGGCCCTGCCTAGCACCCAGGGCAAGTCTGAGTTAGTCTCAGGAGCAGGAGGAGGAGATTGCTGAGAGAAGCAGTTCAAGACAATGATAGGCTTCAGGAGAGAGACATGAAAGGAGTTCGGGATGCGCATCAATGGAGGGAGGTGGAGTTTGTAGGCCATAGGGTCGGTGCGCTTGATGACTTCAAAGGGACCGAGGAAGTGGGGACCAAGCTTGTAGCTTGGTATCTATAGCCGTGCATATCTGGAAGATAACCAAACCTTGCCACCTGGAGAGAAGACAGGAGGAGGGCACGGAGAAGAGACTGACGGGTCTGGTCCCAAATTGATTTGAGGTCCTGCACTAGATTCTCTACTGCAGGGACATTGGAGAAGAAGAAGAGGAGGAAGAGGGATTCATCCCTAGACCACAAAGAACGGAGCTGCGCCAGCAGACCCAAAGTCCAGGAAATTATAGGAGAACTCAGCCCATGGTAGCAAATTAGCCAAGGTTCAGTGCAGTACTGGACCAGACAATATTTTTCCACTGACTGAAGATATGACAAGAGGTTTTTCTAGAGCAGTGGTGGCGAACCTATGGCACGGGTGCCAGAGGCGGCACTCAGAGCCCTTTTTGTGGGCACCTGGGCTATCACCCCAGCACACCTGACAAGACTCAAAGAATCTTCTTGCAGTTCCAAGCAACTTAAAAGATGCGGTTTTCAGTCACATTTTGATACTTACTTCGCTACTTGGGACTGAAGGAATAGGGAGAATTAGACAGGGCTGAATTATCTGTGTACAGAGGGAAACTGGAAAGAAGCTAAAATGATGAAAATTTTCCATCTTTCTACTGTGTTGGTGTCCTCAGGAGGCCAATATTATTGAAAGTTGTTGAAACCTCAGGAGGCCAATATTATTGAAAGTTGTTGAAAAGGGAGCAATAAATTACTGCTTTAATTTTTGGTTGGGACCTCACGATAAATAAGCGGGGTTTTGGGTTACAGTTTGGGCACTCGGCCTCTAAAAGGTTCGCCATCACTGTTCTAGAGGAACCACCGGAATGTGATGCCAGGAGACCAGACCGGCATCCACAAAGTTCCCTGCAGAACCAGAGTCCAAGAAGGCTCAGAAATGGAACCACAATTACCGCAATTACAGGTGATTTCTATTACACTAATAGACTACTTAATTTCATTGGTCAGTTGTTGCTTATATACTGGGCTGGTCTCATTTAGCGTTACCCCTTGAGAAAGACCGGCGGGTTGAAACGCGCGTTGGGGAATTCTTACTGACCAGGTAACTATGAGTACAGGCTCTCGGTTCACAGCTATTTATATTGCACAGGTCATTTGATTGTACTAGTCACCTGCCCATGGTATTGTAATGTTACTGCTGTCAACCGTTTGGGCACACACAATGTTGTAACTCACTATTGAGCTTGTCATCAGCATGCCCCTTACCACTTATCACCTACCTCCTGTACATCATATGTCCTGGTCTATATGAATTTCTGTCTCTCCTGTAGCCATCCTTTTTATTCATTATACATGTTTTTATAATTCACATTGTAACTAATAAAGTATATATTTTTACCTTTACAAAACATAATTTCAGTTTTTATTTTATTCCTCCTTGTTTCTTCGATCTGAATATAAGCCAAGGCACCTAATATTACCACAAAAAAATGGGAAACCTTATTGACTCGAGTATAAGCGGAGGGTATGAAATGCAATGGTTACAGGCTCACTGAGTAATGAAATGCATTAGTTAATGCAGCATTGATGGTAGTAATATTAAATTGCTTATAACTCATTAAAAGCAGAATCCTATTACCAGCTTCTATACCCTTCAATGTTGGTTTACTACACCACTTTAAGCCACAGTTTAGTTTGTTTAGATGTTAATTTGCAGATGTAACAGTCCTTGTATGCACACATGTTAGGAGCACTAACAGACAGAGGGGCCGTCGATCCCCGAGGTGCGTTCCCCAATGAGAATGAACAGCTGCCGCGATTCACTACCAGCGTGCGCCCAATATCCTACATGTGTCGCTTTCACGCTCAGGTCCGCCGGTGTTCACCTTTTTCTTCCCGTTGCCTTTAAGTGCTTGGCTTGCGACAA